>CAUYON010092169.1:0-37663 GCA_963573935.1 Arctocebus calabarensis
TTTTTTTTTTTTTTTTTGAGACAGAGCCTCAAGCTGTCACCCTGGATAGAGTGCTATGGCATCATAGCTCACAGCAACCTCCAATTCCTGGGCTCAAGCAAGAGTCTCCTGCCTCTGCCTCCCAAGTAGCTGGGACTACAGGTGCCCGCCACAACGCCTGGCCCTTTTTTGGTTGCAGCGTCATTGTTGTTTGGCAGGCTCAGGCTGGATTCAAACCTGCCAGCTCAGGTGTACGTGGCTGGTGCCTTAGCCCCTTGAGCCACAGGCGCCGAGCCAATTTTTTTCTTTCTTTCTTTCTTTTTTTTTTTTTTTGGAGAGACAGAGTCTCACTTTATGGCTCTAGGTAGAGTGCTGTTGTGTCACGCAGTTCACAGCAACCTCCAACTCCTGGGCTTAGGTGATTCTCTTGCCCCAGCCTCCCAAGTAGCTGGGACTACAGGCGCCCACCACAATGCCTGGCTATTTTTTTGTTGCAGTTTTGCTGGGGCCGGGTTTGAACCTGCCACCCTCAGTATATGGGGCCGGCGCCTTACCTACTGAGCCACAGGTGCTGCCCCATTATTAATTAATTAATATATTTGTTCTCCTCCAGATTTTACAAACTCCTTGTCTATTGTGTTCATCATTGTATCATAAAGTAGTTAGCTCAGTGCTTAGTCCATGGCACTCAGTAAGTATTCTAAGAATTAATTTCAGGCAAAAGCAGAGATTCAGCAGTTCCAGGGGCTCACATCTGTAATTCTAGCACTCTGGGAGGCCTGAGGCGGGAAGATCCCTTGACCTCAGGAGTTTGAGATCAGCAGATCAGCCTAAACAAGAGCAAAACCCCATCTCTACTAAAAACAGATAAAATCAGGCGATGTTGTGAGTGCCCATAGTCCCAGTTACAGGATTGCCTGAACCCCAGAGTTTGAGGTTGCTGTGAGCTAGGCTAGATCATGGCATTTTTGCATGAGCAACAGAGTGAGACTCTGGCTCAAAAAACAAAAGAAAACAAAAAACCAACCAACCAAACAAACAAACAGAAAAAGCAGAGATTCTAAAGAATCTTCACAAAGAAGATCCCCCATCCTCTCTGTAGCTCAACTCTAGTATCTCATGGTACTGACATGTAGGAACATCTGCAGGCTAAAATGATTGAATCATTAAGTGTCATGAACCAAAGTGTGACCCTGATGCCAGGACAGGCTAATGTCATCTTAGGCATTTCTTCTATTCAAACAGTGCTCAAGGGCACACAGATAAGTATATCCACTATCCTCTTCACTGGTCACCCTACTGAGCAATTCGTTACCCAGTTCTGGGCACCTTGGTTTTTTTTTTTGTTTGTTTGTTTTTTTAGACAGAGCCTCAAGCTGTCACCCTGGGTAGAGTGCTATGGCATCACAGCTCACAGCAACTTCCAACTCCTGTGCTTAAGCAATTCTCCTGCCTCTGCCTCCCAACTAGCTGGGACTACAGGTGCCTGCCACAACGCCCAGCCATTTTTTTGGTTGCAGCCATCATTGTTGTTTGGCAGGCCCAGGCTGGACTCGAACCCACCAGCTCAGATGTATGTGGCTGGCACCTTAGCCACTTGAGCCACAGGCGCCGAGCCTGGGCACCTTGTTTTAAGAGGGACATAGACAAGAGAGTTTCCTGAAAAGGGTTAGAAGAGTGGTAAGTGGTAGAGAACTTAGGCAGAGAAACTGGGAAAACTAAGGATGTTTAGCTTAGAAAACAGAAACCTGTTGAAGGGCTGCTTATTTAGAAATGGTAGTAGACCCACTCAAAACCCCAGGGAGTACGGCAAAAAAAAAAAAAAGAGAAAGAACACTGCAGCTCATTTTCTAAAAATTGCCTAGGACCACAAATGAACCACTATGCCATTCATGTCACAAAGTGCAAACAGGTAGACCTGATAACCTTTAAGATCCCTCTCTAGGCCAGGCATATTGGCTCACGCCTATAATCCTAACACTCTGGAAGGCCAAGGTGGATGCATTGCTTGAGCTCAGTTCAAGACCAGCCTAAGCAAGAGTGAGACATCAGCTCTACTAAAAATAGAAAATCCAGGTTCGGCACCTATGGCTCAAGCAGCTAAACTGCCAGCCATGTACACCTGAGCTGGCGGGTTCAAATCCAGCCTAGGCCCACCGAACAACAATGATGGCTGCAACCAAAAAATGGCCGGGCATTGTAGCGGTCACCTGTAGTCCCAACTGCTTGGGAGGCAGAGGCAGGAGACTCGCTTAAGCCCAGGAATTGGAGGTTGCTGTGAGCTGTGATGCCACAACACTCTATCCAGGGTGACAACTTGAGGCTCTGTCTCAAATAAAAAAAAAAAATAGAAAACCCAGCTGGGCATTGTGGCAGGTACCTGTAGTCCCAGCTGCTCCGGAGGCTGAGACGAGGATCTTTTGACCCTAAGAGCTTGAGGTTGCTGTGACCTATGACACCACAGCACTCTACCTAGAGTGACTGAGTGAAACTCTGTCTCAGAAAAAAAAAGAAAGAGGCGCCTGTGGCTCAAAGGAGTAGGGCACTGGCCCCATATGCTGGAGGTGTGGGTTCAAACCCAGCCCCAGCCAAAAACTGAAAAAAGAAAAAAAAAAAAAAAAGAAAGAAAGAAAAGAAAAGGCAAAAGAAAGAAAAAAAATCCCTCTTCATTTCCAGAGTTCAAGATTTCACAATTTTTCCTGTATTCTCAAGCCAATCTTTCATTATGATTCTTCTCTCAAATATTTCTGGAGCTGTCAAAGATAGGTAGGGATAAAAGGAGAGTTAATGGCATCTTCAATAGTAAAAATTGGATTAGTTAAAAAAAATTCATAAATTTTAAAGAAAGATTGTGTAGTGTCTTTTTTTTTTCTTTAAAAACAAGCATTTAACAGAGTAAGAAAGTTTACAAAGCAAGATACAATCACCATAGATAATGAATGGGCTTCCTTTGCCCTCCACCATAGACAGTAGGCAAAGTGGCACAGTGTCTTTTGTACAGTGATCTGAATGGTAACTCGGCAAACATAGTACCCTTCACTAATTCTACTCAAAAGTTACTGTGCTTCCAGTGGATTTGTAAATGAGGGCTCAAGGAATATAAGCAATTAAATCAGACTGTTGCTAAGCCAATAACTACTCTCTCTAGGAAGTCTTCTAGATTCTTTCTCTCTGTCCCGAGCTTGAGCTTGTTTTATATACAGTTCCAAACTGGTGCATTTATTGATATTTTGTTTTTAAAGTTCATCTTAATCTTTATGTATTCTAGATGATAAGTCTCTAAGAAGAATGCATGCTAACCATTGTGTAAATAAAATATTCTGTGACTCAGGTGATGTCACACAGAACTTTGTAAAGAACATTAGAGTCATAGATTGTGGAAGTGTAGCCCAAGATGACAGACAGGCTGCCAGAACCTAGCTCTTCTGATTATTAGCAATGCCTGCCATTATTTCTCACTACATTTGCAAATCTTTGTGCGACTACAGGTATTAGGCACCAGGCTAAGGTATAAGGAAATAATTGCATTTAAAACTGACATAATTATTTATCTTGAGGAGTCTATATGGGAGAAGGCCAATGAACAAATGCAAGCAAGTTAAATACAATTATGGCAACTTGTGATGTAACAAAAATAAGCTGCTTTAGATAAAGTAATGGGGGAAGACTCCCCTGAACAGATAACATTTAAGTGCAAATCTGAAGGAAACTGGAGCTAGCCAAAAGTGAATTTGGAAAAAAGAGAGAAAGAGAAAAGTTCTTTTAGGCAGAGGAAATGGCAAATCTAGAGTCCAGAGGTGGAAAAAACTTTGCAGGGTCTACCAGGGACTGATTAGCCAGGATGAGGGTGAAGCCAAGTTGCAGTAAAGAGGGTTTAGGTCACAGGTCACAACCTCAAATGTACAGTTGGACTAACAATGTAAATGGAAAACTGCTGAGATGAAAAACTGAGCAATGAGGGCTGTGGAAGACTGGATCACACCTTGTCCTATCTATACAGCCATAGTTCCTTGTTGCCCAGTTCACTAGAACCTCTGTTTAAGAGATAGGAATCCCAGCCAGGCCTGGTGGCTCATACCTATCATACCTAGCACTCTGGGAAGCTGAGGAGGGAGGATCCCTTGAACTCAGGAGTTTGAGACCAGCCTGAGCAAGAACAAGACCCCATTTCTACTAAAAATAGAAAAATTAGCTGGGCATCTTGGTGAATGACTATAGTCCCAGCTACTTGGGGGGCTGAGGTCACTTGAACCCAGGAATTTGAGGTTGCTGTGAGCTATGACACCACAGCACTCTACCAAGGATAACAAAGTGAGACTGTCTCAAAAAACAAATAAATAAGTAGTCATCTCATTATGGTTTTTTTTTTTGACACAGAGTCTCACTCTGTCCCCTATGTAAAGTGAGGTGGCATCACAGCTTCATGGCAACCTCAAACTTCCTGAGCTCAAGATCCTCTTGACTCAGCCTTCCCAAGTAGCTGGGACTATAGACACCTGCCACAATACCCAGCTAGTTTTTCTATTTTTAGTAGAAACAGTGTCACACTTGCTCAAGCTGGTCTTGAATTCCTGAGTTTAAGGGATCCATCTGCCTTGGCCTCCCAGAGTGCCAGCATAAGCCATGGCGCTGGCCTTCTCACTATTTCCTAATCTCTAAAATTGGAATCACAAAGCAAGGTGCAGTGGTGTGAACCTGTAATCCCAAACTGGCAGCTAATTTTTCTATTTCTGATAGAGCTGGGGTCTCGTTCTTTCTCAGGCTAGTCTCCAATTCCAGAATTTAAGGGATCTTCCCCCTCAGGCTCCCAGGCAAAATAGTGAGACCATCAATCAATCGATAAAAGTAAAATGGCCAGGCTCAGTGGCTCACACCTGTAATCCCAGCACTCTGGGAGGCCAAGGTCAGCAGATTGCCTGAGTTCACAAATTCGATACTGCCTAAGCTAGATCGAGACCCCTGCCTCTAAAAATAGCTGAAGTTGTGGTAGGGGTCTGTAATCTCAGCTACTCGGGAAGCTGCGGCAAGAGAATTGCTTGAGCCCAGAAGTCTGAGGTTGCTGTGAGGGCGAAAAAGTGAGGCTCTGTCTCAAAAAAAAGAAAGAAAGAAAGAAAAGAAAAGAAAAGAAAAATCCTGTCTCCTCAAAAAAGTACATAATTGTGCCGGGTATGGTGGCTCACACCTGTAATCATAGCACTCTGGGAGCCCAAGGTAGGTGGATTGCCTGAGTTCACAGGTTCGAGACCAGCCTGAGCAAGATCCAGACCTTGTCTCTAAAACTAGCCAGGCATAGTGGCGGGCGCCTGTAATCTCAGCTACTCGGGAGGCTGAGGCAAGAGGGTTCAACAAAGTTTGAGGTTGCTGTGAGCTATGAAGCCATGGAACTCTACCGAAAAAGACAAAGTGAGACTCTTGTCTCAAAACAAACAAAACAACTATAAAGTGAATGGCACGTAGTAGGTGGTTAGCTAATGTTTGACTCAGCTCACCTCACCAATGATCCCCTGTGGGCATTTCCTCAAAAGTGTCAGGACGTTTCTGTAGTCCTCTATGTAGTTTAGTTATGCTCCAGCACAAACAAGGCCTTCCACAAAAATGACTGAGTGAAAACTCCTGGCGACCAGAGTGAGGAGCCCCTCAACACAAACTCACAGAAAATGCTACTATGGACCTTGGGCTATCCAGCTGTGGTACCTTTCAGGACCGCTATGGTGCGCTCACATCCTGCCTGGCTGGCTTGATCCAAGTGGTTCATTTAACCAAGGTCAAACTGAAGTCTCGGCCGCTATTAAAATCGAGGAACTGTCACTTCTCAACAGCAGGAGATAAGAGAGACAGTTGCTTAGTTTTCGAACAAGTGTCTGTAGGCCCAAAAGATCCCGCCTCCTTCCATGTGCCAAGCCTATCAGCGTTCCTCCAATGATGAGTGGCAGCTCTTCATGGACCAATGAATTTCCCTCCCTGGAAGTAACCCGCCCACCCCTTGTGTCGTCACTTGGTCGCTTAAAAAGGTGGAACCAGACTCGCGCTTCCTCCTAGCGAGCTGGGTGGCTGAAGTTTGCGTTGAAACGTGACCGTGGCCTGACCTTAAAGGGAAGGGAGCAAAGTGGGGGCCGGAGCCCTTTAAATCTAGGCAGGCTAGTGCCTGCCCCTTTAAGGGCGGGGCTTCCCGACTACTGAATCTGAGCCTCAGATTAGCCCGAGTTTCCGTCGCAGGCAGCGAGGAAAGCTCCTTGGCTGGGTCCGGGTGCTTGGCGGCGGCGGCTTCATCCCCGCTCGTCCTCCCCGGGCCCAGAGACACCCCCGCTCCAGTCATGCTGAGCAGAGTATGGAAGCAGCTGATTACGAAGTGCTATCCGTGCGAGAACAGCTATTCCACGAGAGGGTCCGCGAGTGCATCGTGAGTGCTGGACCCAGGCAGGAAGGGGGATGATGACCCAGGCGGGTTGAAGCCCGGGTGTTGGGGGGAGAGGTAGAAGTTCAGGTGGGGCTTAGCCCACCTAGGCTCAGAGCGCCTTCAGACCCTGCTTGGACCAGGGGCGGGCAACGAAGGCCTTGGGCCAGACAGAAGGGCGGGTGCCCAGCTGTCGAGCCCCTAGATCGGATCAGCTGGGTCCCTGTGCGATAAACAAAGCCGGTCGGTTTCCGTTCCTCCCCTACACACCCCTCCCCCCGCCCTTCCTCTGATCCTCTACCCCCGCGAGTGTTCTGGCGGTGGGTCTTCGTATGTCTGATAGTCTAGTGAGCCTGCCTATCTTAGTGTGATAGTTGGAGAAGAATGGGTTTGCTTCGAGGCGGGTTTCCCCCATAAATTGAATTGAGGGCAAACCCAAATGATGTTGAGCTGGGAGACAGCGTCAGGCTGAGCTAGATGCCGGGTAAAGACTTGGATAGTAGGGATGGCAGAGAGGGAGGAACCAAAGGACTTGGTGGGTCGTCTTTTACTTTTGGAAGGAAGAACTCTTGCTGGGGTGCATTCTAAACTGTAGAGATGAGGAACAACCAAGGTTCCCCTCCCCCCCCGCCCTTTTTTTCTCTTATTGATGTTTGAACTGCAAGACTTCCCAGCCATTCAGAGATTTCCCCTGTGAGTGGTCCCGTGCTCCAGAGGGCACCTGGCTGTTGTTGCTTACTCCTTCACTGCTACCTAAAGCAGCCACTGAACCTGCCCCACAGCAATGGCACTTCATTGTGTGCAGTGGAGCCTAGGGAGTCATAGCTTCTTCAGGCCGGCTCAGAATTCTCATCTCTCTCCTTTCTCTATTTCTTTCCCCAGAGCTCCCTAGGGTAATCCTCACCTCCAAATACTAAATAAAAAGGGAACTGTTTTCAAGAATTAGAAGTGAGCTGGCATTGTGGGGGGTGCTTGTAGTCCCAGCTACTCGGGAGGCTGAGGCAAGAGAATCCTAAGCCCAGGAGCTGGAGGTTGCTGTGCGCTGTGACGCCACGGCACTCTACAGAGGGTGATAAGGTGAGACTCTGTCTCTTAAAAAAAAAAAGAAAGAAAAGAAAATAGTGGGGTTTTTTTTAGAGACAAAGTCTCACTTTATCACCCTCGGTAGAGTGCCGTAGCATCACAGCTCACAGCAACGTCCAGCTCTTGGGCTTAGGCAATTCTCTTGCCTCAGACTCCAGAGTAGCTGGGACTACAGGTAATTGCCACAACACTCGGCTGTTTTTTGTTGCAGTTTGGCCAGGGCCGGGTTTGAACCCGCCACCCTCCATATATGGGGCTGGCACCCTACCCACTGAGCCACAAGCATGAGCCCAAGAGTTAGAAGTGTTAATGAGTGGAGGAACCCACTGACAGAGCTGACCTTCACTTTTCTCAGGTTGGGCTCTAGCTGCCCCTGAGCAACCAACCTCAGATTGGAAGAGGGGTAGAGTGAGCCAGGACTTAACTAGGTCTGCCCTTATTGATGCAGACTGGAAAGTATACTGGTCCATGTAGTAGAAGACTCCAGTAGAAGTCTTCTTTCAGGAAGCCTTCGTTGCATGTTCCTGTGTGGACAGTCCCATGTGGTGGGGTTGGGCACATTGTGGAGGCACACCCAGGCCTTGAGACAGTGTGGGGCCAGAAGCCCACATTCCTAGAGAACTGGGAGGGATAAGACCTTGGACAGAAGGAACCTTTTGAATGTCTCCCCCATCCTTAATCCTATTTAGCTGAAGACATCAGTGCTGGCCAAGGGCAGACTGAAGGCTTCTGGTGCCTCCCCCACCTGGCTTCCTTCTAGACTGGCTAGGGAACAACCTAACCTCCTCTGGAGCTGTGTGGAACTCCAGCCTGACCTTTTGAGCCCTCCCCCCTTCCTAGCGATTACGCAAGAACACTAGACTGTAAAAATCCTGCAGCTGCAGTTTCTGTGGCTCCTTCTAGTCTGCTTCCCTAATGTTAAAAGCTACAACTTTGTCCTACACTCTGGGTCTCTATGGCTTTTTCCATCCTTGTATACATAGCTGTCTGCAGCTATGGCATTCCCTATGGCATTAGCTTTTCTTGGGGATTGGAAAATCCTTTAGATTGATCCTGTCTTGACCTACCTCAGACACTATAACATCTCTTCTGAGAATCTCTGGTCTTGATTACAGAGCTGACTATATAACCCTTCCTCTGCAATAGCAGCTTACTTGTGGTGAGGTAGGGATCTACGGGCAGAGTAACCTGGCCAAGTTCTGCTATAACTGGCAGTTGGAGGTTTAGCCACTCAAGGATGTGGGATAGGACCTGAGAGATCTAGGCTTGGGGTTGGAAGTCTCTTGAAGTAGGTTCTAAGGATGGACTGCCTTTGTTTGTTTATTTTTGAGACAGAGTATTACCTTGTCCTGAGTAGAGTGCCATGGCATCATAGCTCACTTCAACCTCGGGGTAGCAGAGTGAGGGGAATGGGATAGTGTACCCAGGAAAATGCATACATCTTCCTCCCCTCAAACCTGCTTCCCTTTCCAATAATGTGCTGAGTAAATTCCCTTTGTTTCTGTGGCCTATTTTAGGTATGTGAACATCTCTAAGAATTTTTTCTGCTCATTTGCCAACCAGGGTTAGGCTCTAGCTATTTTCTCCCAGGAAAGTGCTTGGAGGGCTGGGCATAGTGCTGTGTCCCCTGGTATATGAGGTAGTCCCTGTCTGGTCCTTCTACGAGGCTCCTGAGACCCTGACTAGAAGGAATTATTGGAGAGAAACAGATAGTCTTGTTTTGGGGAAGTGACCCAATAGAATTATCAGAGAGGCCCTTGGGGCTGTGGAATGTGCTGGGGATCAGAGCTCATTTCAGCTTATATTCTGCCACAGATCTCAACCCTTCTGTTTGCAACCCTCTACATCCTCTGCCACATCTTCCTGACCCGCTTCAAGAAGCCTGCTGAGTTCATCACAGGTACTGTGATTTCCCTCCCTTCTGCTAGAGTTCCTGTTGCCATGGGGACAGTGTCAGGGGAATGGGCTTAAGGTGCCTGCTGGAAAAGGAAAGGTGGCTGTACTGGACTGTTCTGGAGTCTTTGCATCTTCAGCCTTCTGCTCCTGGGAGCAGGTGGCATAGTGGAAAGTAGATAGAAGTGTCTATTGGGTAAGTTATGTAACTTTCTCAGACCTCAGTCTTATTGTGCAAAATTGGCATTATGGTGTCTACCCAGTCCCCTGTGTGGACCAGATGAGATGGTTAATGTGAAAGCTCTTTGGGAACCTGAAATGGCCAACTGCAGGGTAAATGTCATTAGAGACACAGGCTCTGTCTTCTCTCCTAGTGCTCCCATAGCTGGAACCAGAGACTTCCCTGATCACTGGGGCCCCAGGACCTGGTGATGGTGTCCTTTCTCTTTATAGCAAGCCAAAATATGCTTAGATCAGATCTATCCTGCTTGTAGACATGATGTGATTGAAAGGGGACACACTTGCCCCAGTTCCTAGCCCCACATTGTCCAAAACATCCTGTTCTGGCTCTAGCCTTCTTTCCTCTTAGGATGGCTTGAAGAGCCCCCCTCTAACAAGGCAGCTACCCTAGGGTAGTTCCTCTAGGGACCTTTTCTGTGAATTTCCCCTTCCCCTTTCCTCTTTTTCCTTCCCTGCATCCAGTCACTTGTATTACCAGCCTCACAGATCAGTTGTTGATTATATATTTTTTTTTTTAAGAGATAGTTTCACTTTGTTGCCTTCAGTAGAGTACTGTGGCACTCTTCTCACAGCCCACAGCAACCTCCAGCTCTTGAGCTTAGGCGATTCTCTTGCCTCAGCCTCCCGAGTAGCTGGGACTACAGGCGCTGGCCACAATGCCTTGCTATTATTTTGTTGCAGTTTGGCTGGGGCTGGGCTCAAACCCACCACCCTCAGTATATGGCGCCAGTGCCCTACTCACTGAGCCACAGGTACTGCCCTGTTGATTGTGTTTTGAGCTTACAAAGACCCTGTGATGGGGGAGAAGTTGAGGGAGGGAGAAAAGTATGGAAATTTCTGGCCTACAGTCTTTCCACTGGGGGCCACTCATCTTTAGCTACCATCTGACTGGAGAATACGTTGTGGGATTCATAGTGTGAGGTCTCCCAGAGCTTCCTGCTCAGCTCTGCCTCCTTTCAGGGGCTTTGGAGGGGTTAGGGGGCTATAGTGTAACAGGTGGCTCCCAGAGCTGCCCGCTGATATGCTGCTTTGTTCTCCATGCCTCTATCTCTTTTAGTGGATGATGAAGATGCCACAGTCAACAAGATTGCGTAAGTGTCACTGCCTCAGCACTTGACACCAGTTGTTGTTAGAAGATAGGATCAGGGGAGGCCTCTGGAGCTAGAGGGAAAAAGGAGGTCTCAGTGAAGAGAGAGTCTGGTTCCACCCCATTTACAGCTTCTTCCGGCTTTACCTCACCCTGAGGACGCTCAGAATAGCTGCTGTTCCTGTCTCCCTGGTTAGGCCAGGAGCTTCTGAGAGCCTCATAGCCAGGCACTGTCAGCTGGGGCCTGAGTCACCAGAAATGTCTCTAGCTTGGCTTCACCTTCTGGTGGCCAGTGGGGAAGGAGTGGAGTGGGAGTATAGACTGATGGAAACAGAGCCAGGTGTGGGGAAGGGAGGACTCCTGAGGGTGGGCATGCTTGGTTCTGAGAGGAAGGCCCTTATTCAGGGCAGCTGTTACTAGTGCATACAAACAAAAATAGAGAGATGACCCCTCTGGGTCAACAAATTAGAGGGCAGCTGTCTGCTCATTATGGTAATAAAAATGTCTCTTCTTTTCAGCTTTTAGAGTCCAGGGCACAGGCATTGGTTATGAAGCTAGGTTTCAGCTCCCCCTTCCTTTGCTCTTGTGCCTTCGTGAAGGGCATAGCCATATGTGGTGACCCTACTCTTATCCAGGCTGAAGAAGGCAAGTTTAGAAGGCCATATCCCTGAGTACAGAAGATAAACTGGGTCCCTTAGCTTTGGCATCATGCCTGGCACACCCTATAGACATGTACAAGAAGACCACATTCCTGGGGTCACCTGGGCAAGTGTCATGACAGATGACCAGGTTACCATGAATGCCTGAGGTTGTGCCCATCCCATGTTTCAGGCTGCCCTGGAGGTAAAGAGCTAGGGTGTGGCAGCAGTGGGCAGATCCCCAGCTACACAGCTCCTTCCCTAGGTCAGTCACTGCTACAGCAATTTCTAGAAGCCACTTGTGCCCTCAGGGACAAATGGTGCTTCCTGGGCATAGGACAGTGAGTGCTAAGCTAAGCAGGGGCACTCTCCCCTTTCCTGTCCAGACTCGAGCTATGCACCTTTACCCTGGCGGTTGCCCTGGGTGCCGTCCTGCTCCTGCCTTTCTCCATCATCAGCAACGAGGTGCTGCTCTCACTGCCTCGGAATTATTACATCCAGTGGCTCAATGGCTCCCTCATCCATGGTGCGTGGCTCCAGGTTGCAGCTTGGGGTGGGGAGGGTGAACACATGAAATCAGGCAGGCCCAGGCAGCCTTGGGCTAATCCCTCCCTGCTTCCTCACCACAGAGTTAGTCCCCGATGGGTTACACCCCTTTTACTGACCACCTCTGCTTCTCTGTTTTTGCTTCAGGCCTCTGGAACCTCGTTTTTCTCTTCTCTAACCTGTCCCTCATCTTCCTCATGCCTTTTGCATACTTCTTCACCGAGTCTGAGGGCTTTGCTGGCTCCAGAAAGGTGAGTAGTGAATATATATCCAGGCAGGATATAGACACTATTTGCAGAGAGGCATAGTCAGTTAAGGGAACAAGGAGTTTGAGGCTCTAGTGACAATAATAAGTCATCATCACCCCTCAGCTTGTAAGTACAAATGGAAGAAACAGTCCCTGGGACCCACTGATAGCTGGAGCTGGGGATGTGAGGCTGCCCAGCAGAGGAGCTGCTGTCTTAGTGTCACAGCCACCAGCACAATCATGGGGCCAAGTGTAGGAAGAAACATAGGAAGCAAACTTCCCACCTTCCACTCTCTTGCTGATCCTCCCCTTTGGGCAAGCTTAATAGGAAATAGGAGGGCAAAGAGCTTGGGTGGTGCAGACCTCAGAGGTCAGCCTCTTGGGGCAGACTAGGATGAGAAATGGATCTGGGGAAGAGAGTTGCTGAAGAAGAATACCTAGTATGTGGGATAGCCACATCTGGGGAAGGGGAGGACACAGCAACTTAGCAGAACAAGAAAGAACCCCCCTCTTCTACCTCCTGAATCCAGACCTCTCTACAGTTCCCCTAGCCTAGCTGCTGTCACCACTGTCTCTTTCCCCCCCCCATCTCTGTCCTGATGTTGGCCCTCTTCTCCCCTTTACCTGTTGCTTCCTCTTACAGGGTGTCCTGGGCCGGGTCTACGAGACAGTGGTGATGTTGATGCTCCTTACTCTGCTGGTGCTGGGCATGGTGTGGGTGGCATCAGCCATTGTGGACAACAACAAAGCAAGCAGGGAGTCACTCTATGGTAAGAGGCCCAATTTCCTTCCCTTTTCCCATGTCCCCTTGCCTAGAATAACTAACTATATCCCCGTAAAGTGGAGAAGATTGGGCCCCTTTCCTTCTGACTTAAAATTCAAACTGAGGGGCTCGGCGCCTGTGGCTCAATGGGCTAAGGTACCAGCCACGTACACCTGAGCTGGCGGGTTCGAATCCAGCCTGGGCCCGCCAAACAACAATGGTGGCTACAACCAAAAAATGGCCGGGCGTTGTGGCGGGCGCCTGTAATCCCAGCTACTTGGGAGGCGGAGGTAGGAGACTCACTTGAGCACAGGAATTGAAGGTTGCTGTGAGCTGTGATGCCACGGTACTCTATCCAGGGTGACAGCTTGAGGCTCTGTCTCAAAAAAAAAAAGATCAAACTGAGGGACTTTTGGCCAAATCTGGCCTACGAAAATGTTCCATTGAGGCCATGCAATGATTAAAAATATATATAATTCAGGCAGCACCCATAGCTCAGTGGGTAGGGTGCCACCCACATACACCAAGGCTGGCAGGTTCGAACCCATCCCAGGGTAGCTAAAACACCAATGACAACTGCAACAACAATGACAAATAGCCAGACATTGTTACTGTGATCACTTAAGCCCAAGAGTTTGAGGTTGCTGTGAGCTGTGACACCACAGCACTCTACCCAGGGTGATAGCTTGAGACTCTGTCTCAAAAAAAAAAAAAAAAAAAAATATATATATATATATATGTATATATGTATATATGATTCAGTTGCCAACATTTTTAAATTGGGAGATTTCTCATTAATCTCCAGATATCTGGCTTTGGTTGACAAGGGAGAGAATCTGTTTATAGTAGTTCTGGTAACTGGGGCAAAATAGCAGTTATGCCCATTAGTTAGGGCTCAAGATCTCCAGTTTGCTGTAGTCCCTGCCATTCCCTCTTCTCCCAATGCTGGCCAGCTTTCCTTATTTGCACTACTTGCCTAACCCATAGAGACTTTTTTTTTTTGGAGACAGAATCTCACTTTGTTGCCCTCAGTAGAGTGCAGTGATGTCATAGCTCACAGCAACCTCAAACTCTTAAGCTCAAGCAATCCTCTTGCCTCAGCCTCCTGAGTAGTTAGGACTACAGGTACCTGCCACAATGCCTGATTATTTTTAGAGACAAGTTCTTGCTCTTACTCAGGCTGGTCTCAAACTCGTGAGCTCAAGCAATTCACCCACCTCAGCTTCCCAGAGTGCTAGGATCACAGGCGTGAGCCTCTCATGGAGGCTTTTGTATTGTGTCCTGTCTAGACTCTTAGGCCTTTTGGCCTCCCGTAAGCAAGAGGAAAGAGACAAGCTGACATGCTTCTTTTCTTACCCTTAGACTTCTGGGAGTACTACCTCCCCTACCTCTACTCATGCATCTCTTTCCTTGGAGTCCTACTGCTCTTGGGTGAGTATGAAGGGTCTAAGAGAGAATGATTAGGATCCTTGGGCCGAGCAACTGGGCTGGAAGGAGAGGGAATGGAGGGATGGGTAAGGGGAAGAGTGGAGAGAAGGGTTTAATAGGTAACTGGCTCTTGTTCCCACAGTATGTACTCCACTAGGCCTTGCCCGCATGTTCTCGGTCACTGGGAAGCTGCTGGTCAAGCCCCGGGTATGTAGTTTTCTTTGCCCTTTGATCCTGTGGGGTGAGCTTTGTGCAAAGCTGGAGACAAACAATGAAACAACCCTGGAGTTGCATAGTACACAACTTGCAGAGGACTGCAGCCTTTGTTGCTTCTGTGTTCTTTACCCCTGTCATCTGGAGCTGCTCAACAGACATACAAGGCAGAACACAAGGCAATTGGGAGGGACTGAACATAGCTGCTGGCCACAGAGTAGTGGATGTGGGGTAGGGGAAGGCCAGGGAGTCCCTGATAGTCAGTCCCTCCCTTTTCCCTGCCCCAGCTGCTGGAAGACCTGGAGGAGCAGCTGTATTGCTCAGCTTTTGAGGAGGCAGCTCTGACCCGCAGGATCTGTAGTGAGTTGCAGTCTTCCCAGGAAGGGTGGTGGGGTTGACCTTGGCAGGGACTGCAGAACAGGGGAGCAGCAATCACCATCTTCTCTGCCCTCAGACCCCACCTCCTGCTGGCTGCCTTTAGACATGGAGCTGCTGCACAGACAGGTCCTGGCCCTGCAGACACAGAGGGTCTTGCTGGGTATGTGGGCTGGCAGGGAGTGGGAGGTCTTCAAGGAAAGCAGCCAGCCCCTTGTTCTAGGTGCTTGCTAATAGCCTCTCATCCCTACACAGAGAAGCGGCAGAAGGCTTCAGCCTGGCAGCGGAACCTGGGCTACCCCCTGGCTATGCTGTGCTTGCTGTTGCTGACAGTGGGTATATCTACCTTGGTAGGGGTGGGGAGTGGGCCCTTGAGTGCTTTAGGGCTTCTTAAGGAGGAAGGAGATGCAGGAGACTGGTGATCATTAGTTAATAGTAGTTGCCTCTCACTGAGTGCCTATTCTATGTCCTTCCCTATGCTGAGACCATGAGTGCCCATTTTATAAATGATGAAACAGAGAAATTAAGTAACTTGCTCAAAGTCACGCAGAGCCATGGAGTAGTTATGCATGTTTGCCCTGTGATTAGAATAAGCATTGAAACCCAGTCCATTCTGCCACTCAGGAATGAGTCTTATCATTTGGAAGATTTGTAAGCCTTCCACCTGGAAGATATGTATCTTTTTTTTTTTTTTTTTTTTTTTGAGATAGAGCCTCAAGCTGTTCACCTTGGATAGAGTGCTGTGACATCACAACCTCCAATTCCTGGGCTCAAGCGAGTCTCTTGCATCCACCTCCCAAGTAGCTGGGACTACAAGTGCCCACCACAACGCCCAGCCATTTTTTGGTTGCAGCCGTCATTGTTGTATGGAGGGCCCAGGCTGGATTCAAACCTGCTAGCTCAGGTGTATGTGGCTGGTGCCTTAGCCCATTGAGCCACAGGTGCTGAGCCATGTATCTTTTATTTTTTATTTTTTAAATTTTTGAGGGGATGGAGTCTCACTATATCTCTCTCAGTAGAGTGCTGTAATGTCACAGCTCACAGCAATCTCAAACTCTTGGGCCTAAGCGATTTTCTTGCCTCAGCCTCCCAAGTAGCTGGGAGACTACAGGCGCCCACCACAGCGCCCGGCTATTTTTTTGTTGCAATTGTCATTATTCTTCTAGCAGGCCCGGGCTGGGTTTCAACCCGCCAACCTTGGTGTATGTGGCCAGTGCCTTAACCACTGAGCTACAGGTACCACCCTGGAAGATGTGTATCTTATAATAGCCTCAAAGGCACTCTTGCTAATAATGGCCTTGAGGAAGTCCCACACAGCTAACTGGAAGCAGAGCTAGTCTTGGGAACTGAAAGTGTTGGACCAGCCTCGTCCCTGCTCTTAACATTCAGCTCTGGGTCCAGCTGTGGGCTGGGGCGGGGATGAGCCTATGGTCTTGCCCCACACAGGGCCTGTCTGTGCTCATTGTGGCCATCCATATCCTGGAGTTACTCATCGATGAGGCTGCTATGCCCCGAGGCATGCAGGTACTAGATACCCCTCCTACCATATCCTTTGGAGCGGGCCTAGGCACAGCTAGGGAGGAGGGGCAGAAGCTGAGGACAGAGGGTGGGTTGGCTGCTGGGTGGTGTGGGTGATGGGGAGTGTTCCATAGTGACAGTGCTCCTCTCCTTAGGATGCCTCTTTGGGCCAAGTCTCCTTCTCCAAGCTGGGCTCTTTTGGTGCCGTCATTCAGGTTATACTCATCTTGTATCCTTCTGGAAATCCACCATTGCCTCTTCTCCAAACCTGTTTCCTGGGACTCTGGACAGAGCTCCTCTTTGACTATGCCTCCTCTGGGACTCTGGAGGGGGGTCATGAGAAAGGGGGCAAGTCTTCATCAACCTTAGTTTCAGAAAGACAGAAAAGATGATTTTGAAAGGAGATCTGGGAGAAAGGTCTGTTCCCCTGAAGGTGAAGTATTAATCCTTGGGAGCTGGCCAGTTCTTCCCTAACCCAGTGGCAGTTACCTGATGGTGTCCTCGGTTGTGGGCTTCTATAGCTCTCCACTCTTTCGGAGCCTGCGGCCCAGATGGCATGACACAGCCATGACACAGGTAGCTGGGAGAAAACAGGGAGCCTCCCAGGTACATGGATGGTTAGTAAGTGCTGGCAGCTTGGCTACCTTTACCTCTTCTCTCCTCCCTTGCACCTAGATAATTGGGAACTGTGTCTGTCTCCTGGTTCTAAGTTCAGCACTTCCTGTCTTCTCTCGAACCCTGGGTAAGTAGCAAAAGGAGGTGGTAGGTAATTAGCTTCTTTCGAATACCTCAGTAGGCATTATTCCTATTACACAGATGGGGAAACTCAGGCTCTATAAAGTACCTACACTGAGTCTCAGAGTAGTATTGTTTTAAAGCTCATACTTTTTACATTTGCTACATCCCAATGCCTTTCCCATTTACTTCTTTTTGTTGGGAGATCATCACTTTTCCCCAAATCTTCCTTCTGGGTGGATCATCTAAGAAATGTGCTTATTTTTTTGTTTGTGTTTTTGAAACAGAGACTCACTCTGTTGCCCTGGATAGAGTGCTGTGGCGTCATAGTTCACAGCAATGTCGAATTCCTGGGCTGAAGCAATCCTCTTGCCTCAGCCTCCCAAGTAGCTGGGAATACCGGCACCCACTACAACAACTGGCTAGTTTATATATATATATATATATTAGTTTTCTGTCTTTAGTAGAGACCCTCTTGCCCAGGCTTGTCTGGAACTCTAGAACTCAAGCAATCCACCTGCCCCTGCCCTTGGCCTCCCAGAGTGCTAGGATTACAGGAGTGAGCCTCCATGTCTGGTCTTATCCTCTGTGTTTTATTTTATTTTTTAAATTTTTATTTGTATTTTTTTTTGCAGTTTTTGGCTGGGGCTGGGTTGGAACCCACCACCTCCAGTATATGGGGCCAGCGCCCTACTCCTTTGAGCCACAGGTGCTGCCCAATCCTTTGTATTTTATAAATGATTTTGTATTATTTATTTATTTTTTTTGGAGACAGAGTCTTTCTATGTCACCCTCAGTAGAGTGTTGTGGCATCATAGCTCACAGCAACCTCAAACTCTTGGGCTTAAGTGATTCTCTTGCCTCAGCCTCCTGAGTAGCTGGGACTACAGGCCACAACACTCAGCTATTTTTTGTTGTTGTTGTTATAATTGTCATTGTGGTTTAGCTGGCCTGGGTTGGGTTCGAACCCACCACCCTCAGTGTATGTGGCTGCCAACATAACCGCTGTGCTATGGGAGCTGAGCCTGATTTTGTATTTAAATCATCTCTATTTAGTTCATAAGTTTATACTTTTTCAACTATATCATTTGTACTTATGCTATAGAAATTTAGTAAGAAAGTAGGCTTCTGGGTGGCGCCTGTGGCTCAGCGAGTAGGGCGCCGGCCCCATATACTGAGAGCTGCGGGTTCAAACCCGGCCCCGGCTGAACTGCATCAAAAATTAGCCGGGCGCTGTGGCGGGCACCTATAGTCCCAGCTACTTGGGACGCTGAGGCAAGAGAATCGCTTGAGCCCAAGAGCTGGAGGTTGCTGTGAGCTGTGACTCCACAGCACTCCACCGAGTGCGATAGATTGAGACTCTGTCTCCACAAAAAAAAAAAAAAAAAAAAAAGAAAGTAGGCTTCTGTGTCTATTGATTCTTTAGATTGGATGCAGGTAGGATTGTTTAAGGGGTGGGATAGAGTTTTGATATATTACATTTTTATTATTTATATTTATATTTATTTTTTGGAGACAGAGTCTCACTTTCTTGCCCCTAGTAGAGTGCTATTGTGTCATAGCTCACAGCAACCTCAAACTCTTGGGCGCAAGCGATCCTTTTGCCTCAGCTTCCCAAGTAGCTGGGACTACCGGCACCTGCCCCAATGCCCAGCTATTTTTTTTAGTGATGGGGTCTCACTCTTGCTCAGGCTGGTCTCAAACTCATGAGCTCAAGCTATCCACCCACCTCAGCTTCCCAGAGTGCTAGGATTATAGGCATGAGCCACTGCGCCTGGCCTTGTTATAATTATTAAAGGCCTAGTAAGTGTCAGAATAGTGTCTGGCACATATAGTGCTTTATCTATGTTGTCTTATTTAATTCTTAACAGTCCCATTATTTTCTCTATAGTTGAGGAAACTGAGGCACAGAGAGTTTAAGGAACTTTCGCTAGATCACACAGCTAGTTAGGGATAGAGTTAGGATTTAAACCAAAGCAGCCTGATCAGAGTTTGAGCTACCACATGCTCTGTCTGCTAAAAGAAACTTAGTAACCATCATATAGTTCCTGGCCCAGGAATAAGTAGCAGACTGGGGGATGGCCTAGGGGCACCTAGAGCCAGAGGGGTCCACATTGGAGGAGAAAATGCCAAAATCTGGAAGGGAATTTGGAGCGATCCCAGCTGTTGATACTTCCTTCAACAGTCCTAAACTGCCCTTGAAACAGCTTAGGAGGTGGGAGAATTTGACTCATAGGAGAGATTAACCTATCTATGACCATGTTGAGATGTGGCCACCAGGAGGCAGCAGAAAGTTGGACTGG
The DNA here is from genome assembly GCA_963573935.1 of Arctocebus calabarensis. Classification (NCBI taxonomy): domain Eukaryota; kingdom Metazoa; phylum Chordata; class Mammalia; order Primates; family Lorisidae; genus Arctocebus; species Arctocebus calabarensis. The sequence continues at coordinate 19,443 of CAUYON010092169.1, forward strand.
TAGGAGGGGAAGGACTGGGGAGCCCACCTCTCATCCTGGCCTTTGTACTTCAGGGCTCACTCGCTTTGACCTGCTGGGTGACTTTGGACGCTTCAACTGGCTGGGCAATTTCTACATCGTGTTCCTCTACAATGCAGCCTTTGCAGGCCTCACCACACTCTGTCTGGTGAAGACCTTCACTGCAGCTGTACGGGCAGAGCTGATTCGGGCCTTTGGTGAGGAGAGAGGGTACAGGTTGGGGATGGTTGTTAGAGGGAGTACTCTGGATCACTGGTCATCCCAGCAGGGGAGAAGGTTTGTGTCCTGCTTTGTGTGTAACACAGTTCACCCACACATTTTGTGGCTTGGTTGTCTTATGCTTAAGGGACTGGACCTATGCCCTGATTTTGACCGTCCACCTCTCCCTCTTCTGCAGGGCTGGACAGATTGCCACTGCCTGTTTCCGGTTTCCCCCGGGCATCTAGGAAGACCCAGCACCAGTGACCTATAGCTGGGGACAGGAAGAAGAAAACTGGACCCTGCCTAGCCTGGAGGGGAGCCTGAGGGTAGCTGGACCTCAGGGCCAGGAATTTGAGAGAGTGGGTGCCAGAGGGGAGCTGAGCCATCTGCACTGTTGCATAATCTGAGCCAGAGTTTGGGACCAGGCCCCCCTGCTTTTCAAGACTTCACTGTGGCCTCAGCACGGGGCAGGGCTGGGTTAGTGAGTCTAGCTCCTGGTCCCAAATCCTTTTACACATCAATCTGCCTCACTGTTGTTCCGGGCCATACTCGTAGCCATGTTTACATGATTTGATGTGCAATAGGGTAGGGTAGGGGTAGGGGAGGGATTAGGCCAGGGTAGGCCAGAAGGCAGATTGTCTCCCTTGCCTCTGGCCCAGCAGAGCCTAAGCACTGTGCTATCCTGGAGGGGCTTTGGACCACCGGAAAGAGTGAGGGCATAGGGACAAAGAGGCTACACCCATCAGCAATAAAGTTGATTCCAGGGTTCACTTTGTTTTTTTAAAAGCCTGTCTCTGTGTCTATTTGAACACCTTTGTTCCCACCATCCTTTTCTTTTTTTTTTTCCTGCATTCTCAGTATCCTTCAGGGACTTGAATCTGGTGTTAAGTTATATAACTGGACAGTGAGAAACTCCCACTCCTTTACCCTTGCTTAAAGCTGATTGGTGCCCTGAAACATGGACTTGGCTTTTTTTTTTTTTTTTTTTTTTTTTGAGACAGAGCCTCAAGCTGTCACCCTAGGTAGAGTGCTGTGGCATCACAGCTCACAGCAATCTCCAATTCCTGGGCTCAAGCGAGTCTCCTGCCTCCGCCTCCCAAGTAGCTGGGACTACAGGCACCTGGCCATTTTTTGGTTGCAGCCGTCATTGTTGTTTGGCAGGTCCAGGCTGGATTTGAACCCGCCAGCTCAGGTGTACGTGGCTGGCGCCTTAGCCTGTTGAGCCACAGGCGCCGAGCCAGGACTTGGCTTTTTTAATGAGATAGGGCCTCACTCTATTTTCCAGCTAGAGTACAGTAGCATCATCATAGCTCACTGCAACTTCAAACTTCTGGGCTTAAGGGATCCTCCTGCCTCAGCCTCCTGAGTACCTGGAACTACAGGTGTGCACTACCATACCCAGCTAGTTTTTAGTAGAGACAGGATCTCTCTTAGATATGCTGGTCTTGAACTGCTAACCTCAAGCATTCCTCCTATCTCAGCCTCCCAGAGAGCTAGGATTATAGGCGTAAGCTACTTTTCCTGGCCTATAGCCTTGATTCTGTACTATGAGTATTGGGGGTAGAACAAGGACAAAAGAATGAGATGAACTTCCTTATACACTTTCAGCCCTGTCCTCCTAACCTGGATATAGAGTAACAGAAGTGGCTCTCTGACAAGGGTTTTTGTTTCCTACCTCATCTTTCTAGGAGCTATCAGTTCCTTGAATAGCCCTCCACACATTATATTGGGGGTAGGGACAAAATTTATTATAATTTATTACAGGGTTATACAGATTGTGCACTGCATAACTTCTAGAGACACCATTTGCCTCAAAGTCATTATATAGATAGTCAACTGCTATGGCAATTTCTCATAAATAGCAGTCAGCTGTCCTAAGGTACACAAAGTTGCTGTGAGGCTAGGGTAAGTATGGAATATAACATGTAGATTTCACAAATATTTGCAGAGCACCCTAGTCACCCTGTAAACTAGACACTTGGAGTTGGAGATACACAATAAACAAGCTTGTAAATAACAATTGCTTTGTCTAGTGAGGGTGCCAGGTAATTCTGATACTGTACTACCCACCACAGCACTAAATTACTAGTTCTCAAGGGAACACAGGTGGGCAGTGTTGGGACATCAGGGAAAGCTAGTTAGAAGTGATTTCTAAAGACTTTTTTTTGAGGAAGGGTCTCAAGCTATCGCCCTGGGTAGAGTGCCATGGCATCATAGCTCTCAGCAATCTCCAACTTGGGCTCAAGCGATCCTCTTGCCTCAGTTTTTCTATTTTTAGTAGAGACGGGGTCTTGCTTTTTCTCAGGCTGGTCTTGAACTTGTGAGCTCAAGCAATCCACCCACCTCTGCCTCCCAGAGTGCTAGGATTACAGGGGTGAGCCACCACACCCCGCCAGAAGTGATTTCTAAATGATAGAAATTGGTGGGTAAAGTACCTAAGTTGAGATCTCAGTGGCTAAAAGTAGAGCCGTCAGGAATCCAGAGAGGGAGAAGGCTAGAGAGCTGGGCTATCGTCTAAATAGCAGTTCTGGGATAAAAGTCCTCAATGAGAACAGATGGGCCCACCCGAAAATTAAAGGTCCCCCAAGCACAGCTTAGTTCAGGAGCTTTCTTTGGAATCCAAGAAGTCAATAAATTTAACTACATAAATGGAAGGTAAAGGGAAGTGATCCTTAACCTTTTACAGGCTGCCTTTAAGTGCCCACTGCCCTTTAGCAGCTTCCTATTGACAAGTTATTCATTTGAAAAGAAGCAGTTGTTGGATGCCTGGCAAAGAAGAGAAGGGACAGAAGTTGGAAGTCCTAATCCAGACTATGAATACCAATCTCTGTTCCTGGTTCTGAGGTAGTCGCCAGTGGAGAACTGTAAACTTACACCTCCTAGTCCTCAACTGCTGTGAAGAGAAGAGAGTGGGGGAGGTTTGGGGAGGACCACCAAGAAGGGAGGCTCTGGTGGTATGTTCAAAAAGTATGGTTGGCCTTGGGCAGAAACTGGAACCCGTACTTGCTGGATGACAGCCCAGGGCATGTCCTACCTGGGTAGGCTTTGAGAGAGAAAAGATCCAACTCAACTATCAGAGGGAGAGTGGTTTGGTTCCAAGTTTAGGCTTGGAGGAGAAGGATGCTTATCCAGACAGTCAAGGACTGTGAAGCTACAAGGAGTTCCTAGGCAGATGCCTGCCTGGTGTCCAGGATGGGACATACTTCAAATGAGAAAAGGACCAGCGGTGACCTACTAGAGCCCCCGCCCGGGTGAGAGGGGGAGGGACGGTCCTGGGAGTTGGGCGGGGGGCGGGGCCAGGGGGCCACTTAAGGCGGAGTCCGGGCGTTCTGACAGCACCAGAGCCAGGCAGCAGAGACAGGCTGGGCTGGCACTCACCCACGACCCCCCTTTCCTGCTACGATGGTCCGTCAGTAGCAGGTTCCAGACCCCCTGGGGACATGCGGGTAGAGCTAGCTGCAGCCAGGTGCGCAGAGACACGAGAGCTCTAAGGCACTCTGGGGGCAGTTCTGCCCTGGTGCCTGTGGAGATGCCCAACTGACGTGCCATTTAGTGAGGAGAAGAACGCTCCCTTTTGGCACAAGTCTGGTGCACCCATGGCGCTGCCGGCCAGTCTGCTGCCCCTGTGCTGCTTGGCACTCCTGGCGCTGCCCGCCCAGAGTTGCGGGCCAGGCCGAGGGCCGGTTGGCCGGCGCCGCTACGTGCGCAAGCAGCTCGTGCCGCTGCTCTACAAGCAATTTGTCCCCAGTGTGCCCGAGAGGACCCTGGGCGCCAGTGGGCCGGCCGAGGGGAGGGTGGCAAGGGGCTCCGAGCGCTTCCGGGACCTCGTGCCCAACTACAACCCCGACATCATCTTCAAGGATGAAGAGAACAGCGGCGCCGACCGCCTGATGACCGAGGTAAGGAGGGCTTCTCCCCACCTGCGCCAGGGCACTGCCAACTCCTCTGTTTTCCTGAGGCAGCTCTGGAGAGTGAGCCCCATCTACAGAAACCTTAGTCTTAAAGACACCCCCCCCCACCCCTCCAAAAAAAAAAAAAAAGAAAAAATCCTGCTGGCTGGACAGAGTAGTTAGGTAGGATCCCAACTGGGAGAAGTTGAGATGGGGAGGGGGAGGAGGGACTGACTAGTGAGAGTGAAGCTGGGAGAGGCAGCGAGGGCGGGGAAAGGAGGATGGCGGCAGGCGAGACGGGAAATGGCTGAGGCGTGGACCGGGGGTCAGCCACCCAGCCAGGCAGGAAGGGCTGGGGTGAGCTGGGGGCCAGGAGCTGGCTAGGAAGCAGACGGAAGGGTCTACCCTTAGCCTGGCTCCTGACCTGATTGTGGAAAAGCTTTTTGATGGGCTAAAGAGGAGAGAATGAAGGGGGCTGGGAAAGGGATGACCAAGGGTCAGGTCACCAGACCATCTACCTGAGGAAGTGCTGGGCAGGACTGCCTTTGGTACATAAGAGTTGCCCTAGAACTACAGCAGGGCTATTTTAGAGTCTAAATGACAGTCCTGGGGTAAAAAGCCATCCTCAATGAGAACAGATGGGCCCACCTGAGAATCAAAGGGCTCCTGAGTCTCCCAAGCACAGTTTAGCTCAGGAACTTTCCTTGGAATTAATGAATTAAATAAACTTAACTACCATTATATAGCATCTGCTATAGATTGTCAACTGAAATGACCTAGGGTGAAGTTTAACCATGCCTTGGAAAGATCACCTCTGGCCAGTGAATTTTTTTTTTTTTAAGACAGAGTCTCACTCTGTCATCCTGACTAGTGTCATGGCATCTTCGTAGCTCACAGAAACCTCAAACTCTTGGGCTCCAGTGATCCACTTGCCTCAGCTTCCTGATTAGCTGGGACTATAGGAGCTCACCAAAACACCCAGTTAGTTTTTCTATTTTTAGTAAAGATGGGGGTCTTGCTCTTGCTCGGGCTGGTCTCGAACTCCAGATCTCAAACAATCCACCCACCTTGGCCTCCCCGAGTGCTATAATTACAGGCATGAGCCATGGTGCTGGGCCCAGGCAATGATCTTGAATATTAGAACTGAAAGAATACTTGGAGGTCATGTTCCTCCACCCAATTCCACCCCCATTTTATGTTTGGAAGCTGGGCTTTTCCCATGAGGAAAAGCAATTTAATCAAAGTCTCACAACTAATTAGTGGGATGGCTGGGACCATGTTTCAGGACTCCTGATTCTAAGCCCCCCTATATAGTTTCCATTACACCACCTAATTGTGTATGGAGTGGGTAGGTGGGGAGAGAGGGAGGGGTACGGATTTCCTCTGATTAATTGCCACAGTTTTCTAGGTTACTTTGTTCGTAAAACCTGTCCAAGGGAGAAAGTATTCCTTTTTGCTCCTGCCCTGAAGTCTTTCTCATTCCTACCAGAGTTTGAGAAGGAGACATTCCTTCCTTTCTCCTAAGTCATGGAGCATAGTGGCTCTTTCCTATGGCTGCCACCTGCAGCAGAGGGGGTGGAACAAGGCACGGGCTCAGGAGAGGCTCTAACAGGCCTGGGAACCCCCTCAGCCCTGCTTATCTCCCACACCCTGGCTGCAAAAAAGCCTCCATTGAGTTGGCTCTGCACTGGGCTGCTGCCCCCGCAGGTCAGGGCCTCAGGGCCTCCTTAGGGGACAAAACGACAAGAAGTTGTAAGGAGCTACCACTTTTCCTTTTCTGTCCCCTTCTCTCCCACTCCCCAATCCTGCGGAGGTGGAGGTGACTACAGAAGAAGGGCAAGGGGAAAGTGTCCCTCTGGCAGTTAGGAGAAGACCAAATCCCAGGTGAGAGGTGTGAAAGGGAAGAAAAGGCAGCTGTCCTTCCTGTGCCTCCTCCCTCGGCGTTCGTGCTATGGTGCGAGCCAAGGTCTCCTGCTCCCAGACTGGAGCGGCTAAGATAACTGTGGTCACACTCCCCCAGGCGCAGGCTTCCAGCCTCTGCTTCTTTTCCTTCTCTCCAGGCCCACCCTGCAGGGGGCCCCCCAGATCCGCGCCTGGGCAGCTCCCGTTATTCTCAGGTGTTACTCCCACGCCTTTTTGGGCTGCATCTGGAACAGAGATGGGGAGAGCCTTAGCTGGAGCTGGGAGGACTGGCCACACTGGGGGAGGGGACCTGGCAGGCGGGAGCAGGGATTGGGGGCGCGGCATTCTGCCCTTTCCTCTCCCTGAGCCGGGGCGGCTGAAAAGCTCCTTTGTGGCTGGAGCTGCTGAGTCCGCTTCTCCCAGCGCGTCCCCGGCCTCGGCCCGGGATTCTCCCTGGGTTAAGTCATCCCGGAGAATAGCCATTGTACTTCCCACAGCCCCCACCACCCCAGCCCTTTTCCCAGTATCCTTGATCCCGCACAGCTTCTCTTGGGCACCTCTGTGGGGGGTACCCAGATCACTAAGGGGTTAATGCTAGGGGCCGAAAGGAGGAGGAGGAAGGAAGGAAGGAAGCGATGCCCAGTGCCAGGCAAGGCAACGAAACAAAAGATGAATCAGGCAGAGGGAGGGCAACCGGGGCCTGGGGCGGGGGCCAGGCTCAAACTGGGTTTGCTCTCCAGAAGCCAAACCCCTCACCCCCAATGACCACGCTTGCATATGCTCTCTCAACTCTGGCCCTCTCCCAGGTTGAGGCGAGAGCAGAACCATTAGGGGTGAGGGACATGCATTAAAAATGGGGTAACAGCTAGCTAGGTATGGGTGACCCCACAGTTCTCCAACACCACCCCGAGAAGGGAGTTCAGATTGGTGACTACACCTATTCAGATTATCACTTCTCCAGGGCGCTCAAATAATGGAAGGACAGGAGTGGGGCCCGATAACAAATAAGAATCAACCTTCTATCAAGGTCCCTTTTGCCCTGATGGTGGTGGTAGTCAGGTGGGAAGACTGACTTTTTTACTCCCCGCCAGCGTTGTAAGGAGCGGGTGAATGCACTTGCCATTGCCGTGATGAACATGTGGCCTGGAGTGCGCCTACGAGTGACCGAGGGCTGGGATGAGGATGGCCACCACGCTCAGGACTCACTCCATTACGAAGGCCGTGCCTTAGACATCACCACTTCTGACCGCGACCGCAATAAGTATGGGTTGCTAGCGCGCCTAGCAGTGGAAGCCGGCTTCGACTGGGTCTACTACGAGTCCCGCAACCACGTCCACGCGTCGGTCAAAGCTGGTACAGTAGGGGGCGGGTGGTAAGGTCTGCCCAAAGGGGGCTCCCTACGGGAAACTGATTTTGCCGTAGCGCTGTTGACATCCTAGGGGAGACCAAATGGGCATTAGTATTGTAAACCACTCTTCCATTTCTACCCAAGTGGGAGCCAGATTAAGGGGAAATTGCATTGTCCAGGACTGGTAAGATCTACCCTGGGCTTAACTCACATCTTTGAGAATCTGTACCAACATTCTGGAACAGCTGGTTGTGATTCAATCTTCCTTACGCTTGTTCCCTACAGATAACTCACTGGCAGTCCGGGCGGGTGGCTGCTTTCCGGGAAATGCCACTGTGCGCCTGCGGAGCGGCGAACGGAAGGGGCTGCGGGAACTGCACCGTGGAGACTGGGTGCTGGCGGCAGATGCTGCAGGCCGGGTGGTGCCCACGCCGGTGCTGCTCTTTCTGGACCGGGACTTGCAGCGCCGGGCCTCATTCGTGGCAGTGGAGACCGAGCGGCCCCCGCGCAAATTGTTGCTTACTCCCTGGCATTTAGTGTTTGCCGCTCGAGGGCCAGCGCCTGCGCCAGGCGACTTCGCACCTGTGTTTGCGCGCCGGCTACGCGCTGGGGACTCGGTGCTGGCGCCGGGCGGGGACGCGCTTCGGCCGGCGCGAGTGGCCCGCGTTGCGCGGGAGGAAGCCGTAGGCGTGTTTGCGCCGCTCACTGCACATGGGACATTGCTGGTCAACGATGTTCTGGCCTCGTGCTACGCGGTTTTAGAGAGTCACCAGTGGGCGCACCGCGCCTTTGCACCCTTGCGCCTGTTGCATGCGCTGGGAGCTTTGCTACCCGGCGGGGCTGTCCAACCTACTGGCATGCATTGGTACTCTCGGCTCCTCTATCGCTTGGCAGAGGAGCTACTGGGCTGAGTGCTCCAGGCAAAGAAACCTTGAGGTGCCCGACAAAACGGCTCATCCTGGCTGAGAGCTGTGGTCGTTAGCAGCAGACAGTGCTATTGGGAGAGGGAGGGAGGGAGGGATAGGGAGAAGAAAATGGAGCTTTATAGGAACTGCCGGACTTAGGGGCAACTTCAAACTGAGGAGGCGACTCCAGTCCTAGGTAGGTGAGCATGACGATGGGCACTCATTGACAAAGACTATATAGCCTCTTTCCCAGTGCGACAGCCCCACCCAATAATTTTATTTTCTATTTATAAATTGTAATATAATGTTCAGCTTGCCGGACCTGCCAAGGTGAGGGGCCTAGGCATGGCCTTAACACTGACGCGGCCAGCCAATCTGGTGTTTGACATTTTCCTGGTGGGCTAATAAAGGGAAGGCTTCTAGGAGCTTATTGGAAAGCACCTCCATCCAGAGGGTGAGTCACCTTCAAGGCAGTGGGGAGAAAGGAGACCAACCTGAGTGAAACATTACTTTTGGCTCCCCCTTCCTTCCTCAGAAGAGTTGTCTGGACCCTTTTCCTCCCTCCAGAAGGGACATCTAGGTCCATCAGTAACTGGGACCAGAAGAGTCATGGCCCTTTTCTAGGCTGCTGGTTCCACCTCCCTCCCAAAGAGGGTCAGCATTCCACCCCAAGCTTTCTTTCTTTCTTTCTTTTTTTTTAGAGACAGAGTCTCACTTTGTCACCCTCAGTAGAGTACTGTGACGTCACAGCTCACAGCAACCTCCAGCTCCAGGACTTAGGCGATTCTCTTGCCTCAGCCTCACGAGTAACTGGGACTACAGGCGCCCACCACAACGACCTGGTGGCAATTTGGCCAGGGCCAGGTTTGAACTTACCATCCTCATTATGTGGGGCCAGTGCCCTACTCACTGAGCCACAGGTGCCATCCCTACCCCAACCTTTCATACAGACTGGAAGGCCTAGTGTAGTGGGAAAGGAAGAAAGCCCTTGCACATCCCTCCTCTGTTTATAAGGGCTCCATCTGGGGCTCAGATCTCTGTGAGTACTGTGTTTAAATCATTTTAGTCCTCTATTGTTAGCCAGCAGTCCTGGCCCCACCCTCAAGGCCATGAATCATCCTGGCATGCATCCTATCTTAGTGGCAGCGTCTAGATCAGGTGGATGTTTGTTTCTGGAATGTCTCTGGGCCCACTGATGACCCACGGGGAATCCTGGCTAGTCATTTACAGTTCCCACACACTTGTGGCCTAAAGAAAGAATGGAGGGGGCTGGGTGAGGGGTGAGGCTGCAACCTTAACTTAGGGAAGGGCTGCGCAGAGAGAAGGGAAAATAGGCTCCCCAAACAAGGACGTGTAAATACTGCAACCCAGGGAGATTGTCCTCCCCCTTGTTGATTCTACGGGCTGGCTACCCTTCCTCCATTATCACTGGCTGTTTCCTTGGCCTGGGTGTTTTGGAGCCTTTGGGTTCCAAAGCAGTGGACACTTGGAATCCAGAAAGATCCCTCTGAGTTAGAAATGGAGGCTCGGAGGAAGTTGGGCTGCTGGCCAAGGGGAGTAGCTAAGGCTGGTGGGGGGACCGATAGTTGGTGGTGGTGGTTATCGCCAGGAGCCGCCTCTTGCCTGTACCAGCTGTGCGCCTCTATACATCGCCCTCTGGTGGCCTCCAGTAAAATTCTGGGTTTATTTTTACAGTTCCCACCTAGATGCAAGGAAAGTGGTTAACACATACTGCAGGAATGGCTGTACTGGATCTGTGCAAATGAGACCTCTCCTGGGAGGGGAGAGATGGTGGGTAGACTTTGGTAAGCTGCCAGCGTAAGTCACACTTGACAGAAGCTGGCAAGGAGCCACCTGCTTCTCTTTGGGAAAGCCCTTCTAAGACATGGCACTTTTACATCCCTCATGCCTAGTTTAATTCTGTGGCTCCCAGAAGCTGGAAGTATAGTAGCATACCTGCAGTAGTCCAGACTTCCTCACCCATGGAAGTTGCCTCCTCATATCCCTCACCCTGTGACCTTTGAGTTCAATGGTCAAGGAAGTGAAGGCATTATAGGATTCCAGGTAGTGCTTGATAAGGCATTATTTGGAAGAAGGATAAGGTAACCTTCAATATCCTACCTTCCATTGCCACACCAGGTGCCTGTTGCCACTCTTTCTTTTCCTGATCTCAGAAACACTCCAAGCTGTGGACTTTTCCTACTTTTTTTCTTTTTTTTTTGGAAACAGTCTCCCTCTGTCACCCTTAGTAGATTTCTGTGAAATCATCATAGCTCACAGCAACTTCAAACTCTCTGACTCAAGAAATCCTCTTGTGGCCTGATGTGATGGCCCATGCCTGTAATCTGCCTTAGCTGGGTGGATCGCCTTAGCTCACTGGTTCAAGACCAGCCTGAGCAAAAGCAAGATCCTGTCTCTAAAAAAAAAAGAAAAAAGAAACATAGCTGGGCATTGTGGTGGGCACCTGTAGTCCCAGGTACTTGGGAGGCTGAGTCAAGAGAATCGCTTCAGCCCAAGAGTCTGAGGTTTCTGTGATGCCACAGCACTCTACCAAGGGCAACAAAGTAAGACTCTGTCAAAGAAAGAAAGAAAGGGGAAAGGAAGAAACTGGCCAAACTGCAACAAAAAAATAGCTGGGTGTTGTGGCAGGCACCTGTAGTCCCAGCTACTCAGGAGGCTGAGGCAAGAAAATTGTCTAAGACCAAGAGCTGGAGGTTGCTGTGATCTGTGATGCCACAGCACTCCACCGAGGGCAACAGAGTGAGACTGTCTAAAAACAAGAAAAAGAAAATAAGTAAAATCCTCGTGCTTCATCCTCCTGAGTAGCTGGGACTACAGATACTCACCATGATGCCTGCTAGTTTTCCTATTTTTATTAGAAACGGGATTTTATTCTTGCTCAGGCTGATCTCAAACTCCTGCTCTTAAGCCATCCACCCACCTCAGCCTCCCAGAGGGCTGAGGTTACAGGCATGAGCCACAGGTCAGCCTCTTACTTTCTATCTAAACCTGGCATTGTTTTCTCCTGTCAGATCCTACTACCTTCTTGTCATGTCACCTCAGGTGATGACTATTCTGATAAACTAAGTAGTCATCCTGCTTTGATGGCTCCTTGGTTTTGCTACCTTTCCCGGATAATGTGTATATTAATATCTTAAAGGCCTGCTGAAAATTAGCCTTTAATCATAAAACCATAATGGGTATTCCAAGCACCTTAATAAGTTGTCCAGAGACAACTTACTAAATTGGGGGCAAGGAAAACTGATTTTCTTACATTCTGTAGGTAACTTCGTAGGCCTGAGATTTACATCTCACAGCCCCTTTCCACTCCGTCTTTTATTATCCTTGCTCCCCTGAGGTCCCCCCAGCTCTCTGAAACAATTCTAGGCTTGCTTTCAAGTAGCAAGTGCGTCATCTCTGTGAAGCAGATGGGCATGTTCACTTGCCCATGGAGCAGCTTCCAGTTGCAGCACCTCTTCTCATCAAAATACGCAATGAGGGGTGGTGCCTGTGGCTCATGGAGTAGGGCACTGGCCTCATATACTGAAGGTGTCGGGTTCAAACCTGGACTTGGCCAAACTGCACAAACAGAAAAATAGCTGGCATTGTGGCAGGCGCCTGTAGGCCCAGCTACTCGGGAGGCTGAGGCAAGAGAATCGCCTAAGCCCAGGAGTTGGAGGTTACTGTGAACTGTGTGATGCCATGGCACTCTACCAACGGTGACAAAATGAGACTGTCTCTACAAAAAAAAAATACACAATGAGGGGGCAGTGCCTATGGCTCAAAGGAGTAGGGCACTGGTCCCATATGCTGGAGGTGGTGGGTTCAAACCCAGCCACGGCCAGAAACTGCAAAATGCACAATGAGGATTAGGGAAAGAACATTGTTTGGAAGTCACATGGGTCTGGGGATAATGACACCTCCCTGACAGGGTCATGGCCAAGGATGACAATCCCCAGTAGACACTCAGTAAATGTTTTCTATTCTTTGGCCATTTCCTGCTGTCTTTGCTGCCTTCTATTCTCTGACTGCTTCTCTTCTCACTGTTCCACTAAAAGTATTATCAATGCAAACTTTCTGGGGGTTTTGTCACACCTGTGATTATTTGAGCTCACAAAACTCCTTTCTCCAGAAGGTAGTATGAGACAGATTTGGGTTTGTTTTAGAACTAAAGTATGATTAATAGTAATCTTTTTTTTTTTTTTTTTTTTTTTTTGGGGCACAGAGTCACACTTTGTCATTCTCAGTAGAGTGTCGTAGCATCACAGCTGACAGAAACCTCAAACTTTTGAGTTTGGGCTCAAATGATCCTCTTGCCTCTGCCTCCCAAGTAGTTGGGACTACAGGTGCCCGCCACAACACCTAGCTCTTTTTAGAGACAGGGTCTCGCTCTTGTTCAAGCTGGTCTTGAATTCCTGAGCTCAGGCAATCCACCTGCCCTAGCCTCCTAGAGTGCTTAATATATTCTTATTTTGGGAATTTAAGGAGCATCATGTGATAACCCTGGCAGGATCTCTCTGCATACTGAGAAATCAGAGTTGAGAATCAACACTTAAAGATTGAGGTGACTTTTTTTTATCATCCAGAATCTGGTCTTTTATTCCTTCCTTTCTTCTACCAGGATTTACTGAAAATCTACAGCATAGCACTGTATTGGGTACTGAAAAAACACAAAAGGTTAAGAAACAGTTTCTTTCCTGGAGAAGTAGACATGAATGTATAAAATATGTAACTGCCAAAGCAACATTGTTACTTATTTGGGATGAGTTGAACTGACAATAAATGCCGTATTAGTACAGAGAAGGCCTTGTGGAAGAAGGAGGTCCTGACTAGGATGTGGAAGCTTGTGTAGGTGGAGGAGACTGGAAAGGGCATTCCAGGCAGAAGGAACATCATGAGCATGAACTTGGAATTTGGGATGAAGATGTGCAGCCTATTTAAGCAGGCGATGAGGATAACTTAATACATGCCAGGCCCTGTTCTGCCAGTTAGGTGCATTCCTTTAATCCTCACAATAACTCTCTGAGATGGTATTACAGATGAGGAAAGTGGGACAAAGAGAGGCTTAAGTCACTCACCCAAGTTACCACTAATTAAGGAAATGGAGCAGGAGTAATGAGAAATAAGACTGCTTTGAAGGATCCTCCTAGCTTTCTCCTCTCTCATTTTCATTTGCTCTTCTTCTTCCTGACTGAACAGCTGGCCTCCCAGCTATCTAACTAAAGCTATCTAGCCATCCAGTTAAGGAAATACATATATTGGTAGCAGGTTTCTAGCAGGAAGCCATGGCAGGCTAGTACACCAATGCAGAAAGCATAAGATGACTCTTAGATCTTTTTGGACTAGAGAAAGACAGGGGATATTAAGTTTTGTTCTGGACTGAATGTTTGTACCCCCCTCAATTCACACATACAATACACACACACTTACATATATTTAACTGTATATATACATATATATATATATATATATATATATATATTTTTTTTTTTTTTTTTTAGACAGAATCTCACTTGGTCACCCTCAAAGAGTGTAATGGTGTCTTAACTCACAGCAACCTCAAACTCTTGGGCTCAAGCTATCCTCTTGCCTCAACCTCCCAAGTAGCTGGCACTACAGGTGTTTGCCGTAACACCCAGCTATTTTTTTTTTTTTTTTTTTAGAGCCAAGATCTTGCTCTAGCTTAGGCTGGTCTCTAACTCCTGAGCTCAGGCAATCCACCTGCTTTGGCCTCCCGGAATGCTGTGATTATAAGCATGAGCCACTGTGCCCAACCCTCTCCATTCATATGTTGAAGCTGTGACCTCTACTGTGGCTGTATTTGAATACGGGGGCTCTAAGGAAGTAAGTAAGGTTACATGAGGTCATAAGGGTAAAGCCCTAATCCTATAGGATTAGTGCTCTTAGAAGAAGAGACATCAACTCTCTCCTCTCCTCTCTCCTCCTCTCTCCCCCTTTCCCCTTCTCTCTCTCTCTCTCTCTCCCTCTTTTCCCTTCTCCTTAATGCTGCTCTGCAGCATCCCCCACCAATAAAGACCTTTTGTACAAAAAAGAAGAAGAAGAAGAAGAAGAGTCACCAGAGTGCTCATGCTCTACTCCCCACCACATGCACATACACTAAGAAAAGTCTATATGAGGGGCTTGGCGCCTGTGGCTCAATGGGCTAAGGTGCCAGCCACATACACCTGAGCTGGCGGGTTCAAATCCAGCCTGGGCCCGCCAAAGAACAATGACGGCTACAATCCAAAAAATAGCCGGACGTTGTGGCGGGCGCCTGTAGTCCCAGCTACGTGGGAGGCAGAGGCAAGAGACTCGCTTGAGCCCAGGAATTGGAGGTTGCTGTGAGCTGTGATGCCACAGCACTCTATCCGGGGTGACAGCTTAAGGCTCTGTCTCAAAAAATAAATTAATTAATTAATTAAAATAAAAAAAAAAAGCCAAATAAATTTCTTTTTTTCTTTGAAACAGAGTCTCACTCAGTCACCCTGCAGTTGACTGCTGTGGTATTATAGCTCACAGCAACCTCCAAACTCTTGGGCTGAAGAGATCCTCTTGCCTCAGCCTCCTGAGTAGCTGAGACTACAGGCACCCACCACACCACCTGGCTAATTTTAGAGACGAGGTCTTGCTCTTGCTCAGGCTGGTCTTGAACTCCTGAGCTCAGGCATTCTACCCACCTTGGTCCCCCAGAATGCTAGGATTATAGGGGTGAGCCACTGTGCCCGTGCTTTAAAGGCACATTGCAATTGAGAGATTTCTTTAGCAGTAGATTTGCACTAAAGAAAATACTAAATGGAGTTTTTAGGCGGAGAAAAATGATTTTAGATGGAAGAACAGAGACACAGGGATGAAATGGTAAAATATGTGAGTAAATATTAATAAACATTGGTTGTATAAAACAATAGTGGTTTATGAAATTAATATATACTTATACATACACATACACATATATGTAGAATTTAAATAGACAACAGAAGCAACAAAGGTGGGAGGGATTAAGTTGGGAGGTTAGTGTGTATTTCCCAAATTTTACCAATATGTAGAAAGTGGCCAAAGAACTTATATATGCTAGTCTTTAAGCTAAGGATGAATGTTGTAAACTGTAGAAAAAATACTAAAAGTAAAAGGATGTATATAAGCTAATAGAGAAATAGAATAATAGAAACACTTATTGGGTGGTGCCTGTGGCTCAGTGAGTGGGAGGAGTTCAAACTCAGCCCTGGCCAAACTGCAACAACAACAACAAAAAATAATAATGATAAAACACTTATTTCAAAAGAAAGAATAAAAGAAAATAAAAAGGAACATAAAGGAGGTGAAATAAATGGAAAACAAACAGTAAGATGAAGATTTAAACTAAATCAACTATAGTTTGATTTAGTTGAACTAAATCAAAAATAACAGTAAAAATAAAGAGGCAAAATATGTCAATTATGTTGTCAGACTGACTTAACAATAACTACAATTATTTGCTGCTTACAAGAGAACCATTTCAAAGACGAGGATACAAAAAAGTTGGAAGTCAAATGATGGAAGAAATTATCCTATGCAGACAAGAACTGAAAGAAAGCCATTTTAGCTGTATTACTGGGAGAAATAGCAATGTTCCAAGAAAGAACCACCACAACTAGTTGGATATTTCATAATAACAGAGTCGACCCATCAAAAAAATATAACAAGGCAGTGCCTGTGGCTCAGTGTGTAGGGTTCTGGCTCCATATACTGAGGGTGGCAGATTCAAACCCGGCCCCAGCCAAACTGTAACAAAAAATAGCCGGGCATTGTGGCAGGTGCCTATATTCCCAGCTACTCGGGAGGCTGAGGCAAGAGAATTGGCTAAGCCCAAGAGCTGGAGGGTGCTGTGAGCTGTGATGCCATGGAAGTCTACCCAGGGCGACAAAGTGAGACTCTGTCTCAAAAAAAAAAAGAAAAAGAAAGAAAATATAATATTCTAAATTAGCATGATTCTAACAACATAGCTTCAAGTGTATAAAGCAAAAATTATCTGGAAATGTCCAAATATTTGGAAATTAAACCACACAGTTATAAAAAACCCATGTTTCAAAGAGAAGTCAACAAAGAAAATTAGAAAATATTTGTGATCAAATTAAAATGAAAACACAGGACATCAAGATTTGTGGGAAGCAGGTAAATTAATAATTAGAGGGAGGCTGGGCATGGTGGCTTACACGTGTACACGTGTAATCTCTGGAAGGCAAAGGTGGGTGGATTGCTGGAACTTCAGGAGTCTGAGATAAGCCTAAGCAAAAAGTAAGATCCTATCTCTAAATTAAACAAAACAAACCAATAAACAACAACAATAAGAAAAAAAAACTGGACATCTGTAGTCCCAGGTACTTGAGAAACTGAGGCAAGAGGATCTCTTGAGCCCAAGACAAAGAGGTTACTGTGAGCTATGATACCACAGCACTCTGCTGAAAACAACAAAGTAAGACTCTGTCTCAGAAAAAAAATAGAAAAAAGAAAAAGAAAAGTCAGTAGAGGGAAATGTGTAGCAGTAAATATACTATAAAACAGAAAGGAGTTGAATTAACAAACCAAGCTTCCACTTTAGAAAACTAGAGGACAAAAACAGCAAATCAAACTTAAAGCAAGCAGAAAGAATATGCAAGAAATAAAAGCATAAATCGATAAAATTGAACATAGAAAAAACAGTAAAGAAAAGTGTAATACAACATAACAAAATGCAATTTATCCCAGGAATTTAGGGTGATTCAGCATTTGAAAATCAGTGTAACTCATCATATCTAATACTAAAAGAGAAAAGTCATTTGGTGATCTGAATAGATGCAAAAAGCATGTGCTGAATTTAAGCTCCTTTTGGGATGAAAACTAGGGATAAAAGGAAACTTCCTTAACCTGCATTTACAAAATTCCCAGAGCTAAAATCATTCTTTTTCTTGTTGTTGTTTGGGATTCAGTGAGGGTACAAAGAATTAGGTTACACTGATTGCACTTGGTAAACTCCCTCTTATAATTGTGTCCTGCCCCAAGAGATGTGCCACGCCCCATGACCCCTCTACCCCCCTCCCTCTTCCCACTCCTCCATTCCCCTACCCACCCCCTTTTATTAGATCATCTATTCTGCCTTCATATTAGAATTGAGTACATTGGATTCTCGCTTCTGCATTCTTGTGATGCTTTACTAAGAAGAATGTGTTCCAATTCAGTCCAGATTGATGAAAAAGATGTAAAGTCTCCATCTTTTTTAATGGCTGAATGGTATTCCATTGTATACATATAATACAGCTTGTTAATCCACGAGTTGGTGGACATTTAGGTTGGCAATTGTGAATTGAGCCTCCCAATAAACAATCTAGTGCAAATGTACTTATGATAAAATGACTTTTTTTTCTTCTGGGTAGATGCCTGGTAGGATTAAATGGGAGGTCTAATCTGAGTTCTTTGAGGAACTTAGTACTTCTCCATACTTCCTTCCAAAAAGATTGTACTAGTTTGCAGTCCCACCAGAAGTAAAAGTGTTCACTTCTCTCCACATCCACGCCAGCATCCATCACTTTGAGACTTTGTGATGTGGGCCATTCTCAATGGGGTTAGGTGATATCTCAGGGTGGTTTTGATTTGCATTTCTCTGATGGTTAGGGACAATGAACATTTTTTCATATGTTTACTAGCTATTCGTCTGTTTTCCTTAGAGAAGGTATTATTCATGTCTCTTGCCCAGTGATACATGGGATTGTTGACTCTTTTTTTGTTGTTGTTGATTAACTTAAGTTCTCTGTAGTTTCTACTTATCAAGCTTTGGTCTGATTCATAATATGCAAATATCTTGTTCCAATATGAAGGTTGTCTATTTGCTTTGGTTGTCATCTCCTAAGCTATACAGAAGAGTTTCAGTTTAATTAAGTCCTATTTATTTATTTTTGTCATTGTTGCCATCGCCATGGAAGTCTTCTTCATAAAATCTTTCCCCAG
>CAUYON010092170.1:0-21887 GCA_963573935.1 Arctocebus calabarensis
GGCACCTGTAGTCCCAGCTACTTGGGAGGCTGAGGCAAGAGAATCGCCTAAGCCCAGGAGTTGGAGGTTGCTGTGAGCTATATGACACCACAGCACTCTGTTGAGGGCCATCAAGTGAGACTCTGTCTCTACAAAAAAAAAAAAGAAAGAAAGAAAGAAAAGAAACAGGATGAATATTACAATAAATAAAATGGTGCTCAATCTCACTTTACAGATTAAATTTATACTTCAGCGGTGTGTTTATATCAACAGTAATGTGATTCATCATCCTCACTATAGCCAAGGTAGAGAGCAATGCCTTTAACCTATCACACAACACATACACAAAATATACACGACGTAAATACAGTTATGTCCAATCTTAGCATTTTTTTTGTGATAGCAAAAGATTTGACACAGTCTAAAGCTCCATCATTTGCAGACTGGTCAGTAGCTGTGGCACACCCACACTAAGGGAATACTAAACAGATGTTAAAAAGAGCAGGATGTCTATATGAAGTGATCTGTGAAGCCTATGCCAAAGTAGAAAAGCAAGGTTTAAAGGAAGTGGAGAGATGAAAATGTTGCAGGAAAATGGCGAATTAAAACAGACAGACACTTACACCTACAATGTAGAGGATGGAATCAGGGAGTACTCAGGTGCCTCAAGGTGTGAAATGCTGTGTTCCAAGGAACAGTTTTTTTCTAGGCTCTTTTATGCCTTTTTTTTTTTTTTTCTTCAATTCAATATCAACTACATAGTTATGGCTACAGATGTTAGAAACTAGGGGGTTGTTATTAGTCTTTTTTTTTTCTTTTCAAGGTTATTTTAGCTCAGTGTAAAGTTTGTTTTTATCTTTAGAGGAGGAGTTCTTTTGTATGTGCCTGCTGCTTTCTCAGGATCACTAAGAAGTATAAGATTTATTTCTCCTTTCTCTTTCTCCCCTTTGAGACCCCGTCAATCAGGAATGGGATCTCATCTCATTATTGGTATCCATAGCTACTTGATAATATCATTGAGCCATGACACTTTGCGTTCTCTTTTATTACAATTTCAGAGACTATGCCTTTGAGAAATTGAACAAAGATTAGGTAGTAAGACATAAGTAAACATCTTCCAGTTAGAAAAAAATCTATAATCATAATTTTAAATCCTCCTTGTTTATAAAATCATCCACTGAATAAAGAATCTGGGTTACATTCATTCCGCGCTTGTATAGGTACGTGAGCTATATTAGTTATCCTTTTAATTATATCTTCAGTTACTTGTCCTTCATCATCAATCTGTAAAATTCAATTGAATTTTCTACATATTCTTCCTTCAGCTGCTAGAAGGTAGTCTAGGGCCAATCGGTTTCAATAAATAGCATTTCTCATTTGGGTTTCTTCTTGGACCAGTAGGGTTAAGGCTTTGCTGATCTCATTTGTTATTATTTCTAAAATTGCTTGTAATCAGATAATCCACTTTAACGTTATATTGGGGTTCTGTAGCTCCATGACCCATTCTCAGCCCAGGTGGCTGGACCATAATACTGAATTCACTGAGGAGGCCATTCATTGTCATTCCAATCTCCTATTTTCACATCACACTTTGGTCTTTTCAGTTTAGAAGTATAAACTGGAAAACCTATAGTTCTCCAGTCTCTAGGGTCAGTAGGAAGAAGGAAGGTTTAATCATACTTATTACACAACTCCTGTATCATGTATCAGGAAGCTTAATACAAGCCCAGTGTCTGCAGATCCAGTAGAGACCTGCTCAGTTAATGCTGATCCTTGGATAGTCTCAAGCATCTTTGAGCTTTGGGAATCTGCCCGGGGGGTTAGTTCATTTATGTACTTGCTCCACCAGCTAGTTTCCGTTGGTGCTTTTTCATCATAACATTTTTAGACCTAGACATGACAGCTTCCCTACCAGAATGGTGAAGTTGTTTCTTTCCCTGGCCAAACAGTATTGACTTATGATAGACTTTTTTGTTGTTGTTGTTGCAGTTTCTCCGGGGCCGGGTTCAAACCCGCCAAGCCACAGGAGCCACCCAATGGATGTTTTTAGTGTTTAAAAGCTTATTCCCATTTCGGGGCGGCACCTGTGGCTCAGTGGGTAGGGTCCTGACCCCATATATCGAGTTCAGAACCGGCACCCGCCAGCTAAAACAGCAGTGGCACCTGCAACAAAAATAGCCAGGTGTTGTGGCAGGCGCTTATAGTCCAGGTACTCGGGAGGCTGAGGCAAGAGAATCGCCCTAGCCCAAGAGCTGGAGGTTGCTGTGAGCTGTGACACCATGGCACTCTACCGAGGGCGACAAAGTAAGACTCTGTCTCAAATAAATAAATAAATAGAAGCTTATTCCCACTGCATGCTTATAGTGAGTGACATTAGGAGTAGGATTTGAGGCTCGGTGCCTGTGGCTCAGCGGGCTAAGGCGCCAGCCATGTACACTTGAGCTGGCCGGTTCGAATCCACCCGGGCCCGCCAAACAACAATGACAGCTGCAACCAAAGAATGGCCAGGCGTTGTGGCAGGCGCCTGTAGTCCCAGTTACTTGGGAGGCAGAGGCAGGAGACTCGCTTGAGCCCAGGAATTGGAGGTTGCTGTGAGCTGTGAGCCCACGGCACTCTATCCAGGGTGACAGCTTGAGGCTCTGTCTCCAAAAAAAAGAAGGAGTAGGATTTGAGGGAATGACTTCTGGCTTCCCAGGGTCATTTACTGGTCTTCATTTTCCCACCTCAGACAAAGCAAAATCTTATGTTTAAATATTAAGCATTGTTTTCTGCCAGGTGGAGGAATAAGTTTTTAGCTTTAGGAGGAAGGTCTGAAGAGATTGTTGTAATTTACCATAGAAAGCCTGGTACATAGGCTTTGAGTTTCTTTTGGTTATTTTACTTTTAATTGTTATATCTATAAGGTCTTTTCCATGTACATTTATTCTTAACATAAGGCTTTTACTTTTTGCCCATCTAGGGTCAGAAGGATTGGTTATATTTAGTATCACAGTTTCTCCAGTTACAACTAGGGGAAGGAGGCTTACCATCTAAATGAGTAACAATTTTTAAGGGTATAAGGTGAAGGAGCTTTTCCTTTTATTAATGTACTGGATTACTGTAATTGGGATTAATCCATGTGGCCCAAATTATACAAGGCCAGTACATATATCCTGCACAGGTGCCTAATCTGTGGCTTATGTACTTGTCTCTTTTAGTGTATTGTCTTTCCCAAGATGGATTCATACATGCTCCTTCAAACATTATGTTATTAAAAACTTGGCATGCATCAAAGATTCGTAATACTTGTTTAGGTATTCCTTCTATTATAACTTGGGTTAGTGTCTTTCTAGGGATATCAGTTTACCACGTAGCAAATTTAGTCTGCTCTGGGGGTTCAGAAGGATTGTAGCAAACAGCAGTCCCACTGAGGGGTACACATACCTAATATTAGGTGTTATAATATATGCAAGTTCCTTCAGGCTTTCCTGTACATTCATAATAAGAAGTAAACCAATAGGGGCAGTGCCTGTGGCTCAACAGAGTAGGGCACTGGCCCCATATGCTGGAGGTGGCAGGTTCAAATCCAGCCCTGGCCAAAAACTGCAAAAAAAAAAGGAAGTAAACCAATAACAGTTTTGACAGTTTGTCTAGTCTGGATTACCTCTTGGATATGTTTTTTACAACCTTCACCATGTCTACACCTGATATTAAAGAAGAAAGGTGAAAAAGTCCAAAGCAAACAATCTCCACTGATGACCCATGGCAGAACCTTAAAGCTCATTTTCAAGCTTCTGCCGTGGGTAGACCTGTCAGCTCCTGGTATGTGACTGGGGCAGGACTGTAGTCTATTTTCTCAGGGTAAGGCGGTGGGGATGCTCTGGGTGTGGTTGGACTGTGCATTTCTCCTCACAGGCTCGTTTCACATGTGAGTGATAGATCCAGGCAGGAATGCCATTGGTGTGGACAGGATCACCAAGTGAGGGCCTTTTCACCGTGGTTTCAGCCGGCTCAGGCTTCAACCTTTAATGCCCACCTAGTTACCAGGAGAATAGGGATAGACATGGGGAGATAAACTATCTATGACATCTATCATTCACTCCTTCTGAAATCTTTTTTTATTTTCCCTAGTGACATTCATTGTTTAGTAAGTTCTGTTTCTCTCAGTTTTCTTGGGGGCCCTGGTAAATTTCTTAAGATGGAATGGGGCCTGTGATACAGTAAACAGTACTAATAGTAAAGCCTGGATCCACTGAAGTTTAGATTCTTGGTATATTTTCCCTATACTGGCCTTTAATATTCTATTCATTCTTTCAACTTTTTCAGTGGCCTGTTGGCAGCATGTAGTTTCTAATTAATTTCCAAAATGGTAAAGTCATTTTTTAGAATATGTTCAAAAGCCAGACAGAGCAATGCCAATTCAGAAAGAAAAGTGGCTGTCCTGTTGGAGGTTGCCTTGAGCTATGATGCCACGGTACTCCATCCAGGGTGACAGCTTGAGGCTCTGTCTCAAAAAAAAAAAAAAAAAAAAAGCTGCTGTTAAGAGGGCCAGATGTTTATCTTAACCTTAAGATTCTGTCCAAACAATGGGGTAGGGCAATTAACTGGATCTCGCAAGGGCAGAGAAGCTGTGGAATACACAGGGGGTTATACTTTACCTACTGCTTCAGAGATAGAGCCACGAAAGCAGGTCAATCCTCAGAGCCTACGTAAAGAGGCAGGCCATATTTAGGGATGATTTCTCTAAGTAGAAAACATGTGACTTCTTTGGCTTTTTCACTGCAAGTAGGAAAAACTTTGACTCACCCTGAATTATATCAGCAGATACTTATTTCCTCTGCTTGGAGGCATTTCAGTAAAATCCCCTTGAATGTTTTCAAAGGGTGTAGTTCTTACACATTGAATAGCTGGTGGCAGATGGGACCCTTGTTTGACAGATCTTTGACTTAATGTTTCTGCCAGGCTTGCTAGATGTTTGATGTAGAAATACTTTCGTGGTAGTTAGAGTGGAGTGTCTTAGATGGGTGGATTCACGCACAGCTTGCACTACAGTAGTTCCCATTAATTCTGGCACAACTGCATTTCTATCTGGTAAACACATCCAATCATTATCTTTGGCAAATGCTTGCTCTTGTGCTAACCACTACAATTCTTTTTTTTACTGTGTACTGGTGTTAAATTTGGGACCTTCAGTAGTAGGGCTGCAAATGTACATTGGCTTGTCGTTACTCAGCATGCTTCTGCATCAGTTTTAGTATTCTTTTAAATAATGTATCCTTGCCTCTTATGGTGTCCTTTGCAGTGCATTACTGCCACCTTATTAGGTTTCCACACAGTTTTCAGTAAGTTTTATATTTCTTGGTGATACTTTGTTTTCTAGCTTAGTTTAATAGTCCTTTTTCTCTATACAATGCACCATGAATATGTAGGGTTAAAAAGGCATACTTTGGGCTCGGCGCCTGTGGCTTAAGCTGCTAAGACGCCAGCCATGTACACCTGAGCTGGCAGGTTCAAATCCAGCCTGGGCCCACCCAACAACAATGACAGCTGCAACCAAAAAAAAAAAAAAAATAGCTGGGCTTTGTGGTGGGCACCTGTAGTCCCAGCTACTTGGGAGTGGAGGCAGGAGAATCACTTGAACCCAGGAGTTGGAGGTTGCTGTGAGCTGTGATGCCATGGCACTCTACCCAGGGCGACAGTTTGAGTCTCTGTCTCAAAAAAAAAAAAAAAAAAAGGCATACTTTGAATCAGTATAAATGTTGACTGGTGAGTGCTATAATTTCTGCCTTTTGAGAAAACGTCCCAGGTGGGAGTTCTTTTTTTTTTAATGGCTTAAAATGCTTTTTCCTGAGGTCCTTTTGGTTCTCAACCTGTGGGTCAACCCACAGGAACTGTATTAAAGGGCTGCAGCATTAGGAAAGTTGAGAACCGCTGCACTAGGGGCTCTTTATCACCCCCTTTGTAACCTCAAATGAGGGCTTGGCAAGCACAGCAAAATTTAGGATCCACAGGTTGACAGAAGCCAGCTGCCTCTAAACATTCTCTGGCTTTGGGAACAAGCAGGTTACAAATTACCTGGTGTCTTTCAAGAAATTTTATCCACAGTTCTCTAAATGTTTCAAGAACATAATCAGTTCCTTGAGCACATCCTTTCCTAGTCTCATAGCCTAAGAGTAAATCATCCACATGTTGCAGTAAGGTACTCAGTAACTGTTGTGCAGGAAAGGTTGACAGGTCTTCCCAAAGGTTGTAGGTAAGTTTTACCCTTGTGGCAACTGAGTCCAGGTATGCTGTTGAACAACTCCGTTTCGGGAGTCTTCCCACTAGAAGGCAAATAGCTTCTGACCTAGTGGAGCCACTCGGATAGTAAAAAAAGGCATCTTTCAAATCTAAACTAGTGAACCAAGCAACGTCTGCTGATACCAAGCTAAGAAGAGTGTCCAGGTTTGGCTCTGTTGGGTGCAAAGTTACAGTAGCTTGATTGACTAGTCTTAAGTCCTGCACAAGGTGATACTCTGAGGTCCCTGGCTTTGGTACTGGCAAAAGAGGAGTATTCCATTGTGACTGACAGATGTAGATAATTACATAAGACCTTAGCCTGTTTAAAGGGCCTGAATTCCCTCCAGTGCTACCCTTGGCATTAGGATACTGCCTTTGTCTAACCCATTGTGCCCCGGTCTTGAGTTTCACATACACAGGTTCCTGGTTTATCGCCAGTCCAGGGGGGGTGTTTTCTGCCACTTAGCAATTAACTCTGACTCCATAAGTTTTCTTGTTCTGACCTCATGAATAATCTCCATTCTTTTTCCTGGGGCATAGTTACAGTTAACAATAGACATGGTTTAGGAACCTTGAAATCAATAGTTCTTTTGTCAGTAAATGTTATCTCGGTCTTATTTGTATTTCGGGTGAGTTCTCTGATTAGGATCTCCTAGTACTTGGCCTTTTAGTCTGTTACCAGGTCTTTGAATCTTTTGTTCTTCTGCTTTAGCTACCATTGTAAGTACCACCTGTCCTCTCAGCCATAGGGGTGGTTCTAACATTAGTGTCTGCCTAGAGTCTATGGGAACTGATCAGGGTGTCCAGTATAGGCGAAAAGCCTGTATGTGCCTTTAAACAGATTCATTCTGTGAGAACAGGTTTGAAGTTTTTTAGTGAGTTGGGAGGGAGAGACTGGGATAGAACTCCATTTTGACCTTAGGCCTGCTCATGCAGAAGTTCGATGAACAAAGGCTTGGTCCTGGATGCAAGGACCTGAAAGCTTGCAGGCAAGTCTTCTGTGTATCTTAGGAATCTCCACCTTACCAGTCACTACTCTCTATACCTTCTTTTTTAGACTGACATCTAAACTCCCTTCTGATGGCCAGCCTGCTCCAAAGGATGGCCATTCTAGCTCACAAAGTTTTCTCAACTTTTTAGGGGTCATAGTAACTCCATAGTCCCCTACAAAGCCCTTTTAAAAATTTCTGAACCAGGGCGGCGGCCACATACACTGTGGCTGGCAGGTTTGAACACAACCTGGGCGTGTTAAAACAATGGCAACTGCAACAAAAAAATAGCCGGGCATTATGCTACTTGGGAGGCTAAGGGGAGAGAATCGCCTAAGCCCTAGAGGCTGAGGTTGCTGTGAGCTGTGATGCCATAGCACTCTACCGAGGGTGACAACTTGAGACTCCCTTTCAAAAAAAAAAAAATTCTGAACCATTAATCCTAGGGGAGTTAGCTCAGACCTCGCAGGACCCATCCCTGTGGTGCAGACAAAGGGGGGTAGGGGATTGGAGGGATTGAAGATCTCGCAGGTGCCCACCTAGCCTCACCTCTCACGAGGCTTTAAGGAGCGTCTTAGCTAAGGTGCACCTGTATAAACCCCGGGCCTTGTTGCCGCTGTGCAGCAAGTCACAGTTACACCTCATGACATCTCCACGGAACTGCAGGTTAGGGTCCAATCGAGCTCTGTAACTGTGACCAGTCTGGAGCTATACCGTTACTCTTTCACACACCATTTATTCTCAGAGACGAAACAATTCAATCCCTGTTAATCCCTTTTACTTTTGTTGAGGCCCCCTGCCTCCTTCTGCTTCTTTTAACCCCTCTGACTGAGGCCCATTGCCTCATGGAGGTCAATTCCTTTTCCTGTCCCTTTTTACTGAGGCTCCCACCTCAAGGAGATGATCAAGCTCCTCTTCCACTCTCTGGAGTGGGCTTCACTAGTATTATATCCTTTTTAATCTAATTCTTACATAAGTCTGGATGTGCCCTTCCACAGTATGTTCATTCTTCTGTTGGTGAGCTGCTGCCTCATAGGACCACCATGGGACCTCCCCGCTGGGGGGGAGCACCCTTAGGGAACAGCATTAGGGTGCCAGGGAGTACCCCAAGGGTTGGCATGGTCCAAGAGTCTCTTGATCCCAATCCTACACACCTGGCATAGGGGAAGCCCCTAGAATCTCTCAGTCCCAATCCACCTGCTCATTTTCATAAAAGCACACTGAATTCAAACTGACAGACATACCACCAATATAGAGGAGGGAACCTTTAACTGCAGGTGAGAACTCAAGTGCCTCGAGGCATGAAATGCTGAGTTCCAGGAACAGTTTTTTTCTAGGCTCTTTTATACCTTTTTTTTTTCCTTCAATTCAGTATCAGCTAACATAGTTACAACTACGGATGTTAGAAACCAGGGTATTGTTACTAGTTACAGAGTCTTTCTTTTCAAAGTTATTTCATCTGAGTGTAGAGTTTGTTCTTATCTTTAGAGGAGTTCTTCTGCAGCTGCCTGCTGCTTTCTTAGGATCACTAAGAAGTGTAACATTTATTTCTGCTTCTTCAAAAATAGTGTGCTCATACATGCATAGAATATTTTCCTTTTTTTATTGTTTGAGATTCATTGAAGGTACAAAGAATTAGGTTGCACTGATTGCATTTGTTAGATAAAATCCCTCTTACAATTATGTCCTACAGAATATAAACTGGTTAAAATAAACTGGTAACTACATCTGCTTCTGGGAAAGAGGGACACTTTTATTGTATACTCCTATTTGAATTTTTATGTGTATGGTATCTAGCTTTTCAATTTTAAAAAGTCATTAAGGAGAAAAGTACATAAAAATGCTATCTTGTAATTCTAAATGTATCACTAGTAGTAAATAATGTCATTCATTTATTCATGTTTATATGTTATTTGTGTTTTCTTTTTCTTTTTTTTTTTTTCTTTTTTTTTGAGACAGAGCCTCAGGCTGTCACCCTGGATAGAGTGCTGTGGCATCACAGCTCACAGCAACCTCCAATTCCTGTGCTCAAGCGAGTCTCCTGCCTTCGCTTCCCAAGTAGCTGGGACTACAGGCGCCGAGCCTATGTTTTCATTTTCTGTAAACCACCTGTTCTTCTCTTTTTTGGGTTGCACTGTTTATTGATATGTAAGAGGTTTTTACATAATAAAAAAATTAGCTGGCGTGGCGCCTGTGGCCCTACTGGCTGAGGCACCAGCCACATACACCTGAGCTGGTGGGTTCAAATCCAGCCCAGGCCCGCCAAACAATGACAGCTGCAACCAAAAAGTGTCCGGGCGTTGTGTTGTGGTAGGTACCTGTAGTCCCAGCTACCTGGGAGGCGGAGGCAGGAGACTTGCTTGAGCCAGGAATTAGAGGTTGCTGTGAGCTGTGATGCCATAGCACTCTATCCAGGGTGATGGCTTGAGGCTCTGTCTCAAAAAAAAAAAAAAAAAAATTAGCTATTTGACTGCCATGACTCAGTTTAGAACGCAGAGACTAGAGGGGTCTAGCAAGGCACTTCTGCCCAGCTTAGCCTGTCCAGGAGAGGAGGTGTGATTTCCCTCCAGCTGCTCTTCTGCCAGTTCCTGTCCTTTGCTCTCAGTGACACCCCCCCCCGCCCCCTTTATCTTTAAGCACAGTCCTCATAGGACAGGTCAGTCCATTTCCTCTTTCTCTTCAGTGAAATCTATAAAATCTTTCCTAGAACTTGAAGTCAGTCAGTCATTCATTATGAAGAACTTAGTGTGAACTAGAGTGAAGATTGCCAGGTACTGTGGGACAGGGCTTCTGCCAGTGTCTCCGGGGGGGTGTGGGGGTGGACGGTCACTTAGAGAGGGGTAGCGCTAACTTAGTACCTGCATTTATTGACCTCTCTTCCTTCTTAATGTGACTTATGCTAGGTCCTCTTTTTTCCTTTCTCTTTGCTCTTGTTCTTGACATCCTTAACTACTTTAATGACTTTTACTGCCTTAAGTGCTAGAGACTGCCCAGAACTTCACGTTCCTCTCTCCAGCTGCTTACTTGTCACTTCTCCCTGGCTGGACACCTCTAATGTGACATGTCCAAAGCAGAATCCATGGTGTCTACCCTTTTCTGTCCCCCGAGTCTTTCCTGTCTCAATAAATGATGCTGCTGTCTGCCTAGCTGCTCCCACCAATAGCCTAAGAGTCACCTTTGCCTCCCTCCCCATTACTTCCTTTGGCTAGCCTGCTCCTGAGTTTTGTTGGTTGCACAGTTCCTACACCAAACCCCTTCCTCTTTCCACCTTCAGTGTCAGCCTTTTAGTCCGAGCCACTGTCTTCTGTCACCCAGGCCAACAAAATAGCCTTCTTCTAACTGGCCTCTCTACTTTTCTTATTCAACACACATTTATGAAGGACCTTGTCTTTGTTAGATAATAACTAATAGTTGCCTGAGGAAATGTAAGATCTCCTGTTTGATGAGTATTCCGAAGGACTTCAGGTGCCTGAAGTGCGAGGCACGACTCAACTGTGGAGCAGAGCAAGGAGGCTTCCCTAGGAAGTGGCTCCTGAGCTGAGACTGTAAGGATGGTGGGGACATAGAAACAAGTCTCCAGGCAAAGGACACAGTGCAAGCCCTGTGGGAGGTGGGGGAGCAGAGTTGGTGAAGGGGCTGGATGAGGCCCCCCACCTTGGGTGGAGCAGTGAACGCGGCAGCCTGGTGTGGGGAGTGCAGACAGCTGGGCAGCCCACAGGGCCTGCCTTGTATGCATTAGTGCTTTCACCACAGAAGAGGTAACGAGCCACAGAGTGTCCACTTGCCTCTCCCCACATTTTTGCCCCTTTCCAGCATTTTTCTGCTTCATTTATTTTCCTGCTCTGAGAGCAATGTTTCAGACCTTTGCTTTTTTCTTCAGATTTCCACCAACCTCCCTGTTCCTCACCTAATTTGGTCTTACCTCATACTTAACTGAGAAAATATCAAGGATCATACCTCATCTTTCATTACCCACCCACCTCCCCACCTCCCTCTGTACTTCGTATCCATACCAGCAAGTGAGGAAGTGTTCTCCTCCCATCTGCACCCTGGACTCCTCTCCCTCTCACCTGCCCTGGGATTTGACTGCGACCGTTATATCCTTCTCTTCCACCTTTCCTCCCTTTCCTCACCGTCTCTCACCCTCACCTCCCTTTCTTCACCAGCACCTCACTGTCACTTACTTCCCTCTCCTCACCTGCACTGCTCTGGGTCATTCCGTGAACATGCCCACGCCTACCTTGTTAATATCCTCCCTCTACCCTACCTTTAGGTACTGCCTCATTTCTCTGCTTCTCTTACAGCCAAAAACTCTCAAAAGAATTGTTTTGTATTCATTTTCTTCGCTTTAACTCATTCCACTAAACAGGCTAACTCCTGGCCACATGTGGTTGGTGAGCACGCAAACTGTGGCTTGTGTGTCTGAGGCATTAAATTATTAATTGTATTTTAATTTCTTTAGGTTCAATAGCCTCATGTAGCTAGTAGCTACCATATTGAACAGCACAGCTCTAAAGATTCTAATTGTATAATTTACATATCTGTATATATATCATACACCTACATAACTTTGTGCGTGAGAGTTTGTATTCTTTTCAAATACGTAGAGTAGTCAGAATCTTCTGGGTCCCTCAGGGAAAAATCCAGCACAATTTGGACCTGACCCCTCTCCATCCCCTTGTGGTGTACCTGTACCTCTCCTGAACTCAAGCCCACTGGCACAGACCTGCCAGCCTGGGCCCAAGATAGAATAAAGACATTCAGCTGCTTGGGGTGGTCAAGGAACGTGAGAAACTTGGTGTGGTTGTACATTAGATTAATTGTTTTTGCTGCCTGAGCTGGTAAACCTTGGTATTGATGCCTCTTACCTACAGGTAGATTATCCTAGCCAGTAGATTAGATGAGGGTCTGGCTGAAAGATTGGGTTCTCAATACCTTGTCTTGAGATTTCTAAACTGTTGCTCCATTGTGCTCTTCCCTCTTGTGTTTGTGGAAATCTTCAGCCAGGAGCAAGGAGGCCTCTCTGTTTGTATATTTTACTATCAGCAGAGCTCACAACCCCAGGCAGACTCATCTACTTAGCCCCATAGCCATCTCAAGCATGCCAAGAATCAAAAAATAACTCCCTCGGGAAAGCGTGGTTCCCTGGCCTAAGACAGACCTTGACACAATGACCTGTCTGGCTTAAGTCATGCTGAGCTGATAGGGAAGTGAGTGAGGAAATGGACTTGGGTACTTTTAAAAATTGGATAGCATATCAAGTGACAGTGATTACCATGCGAGAAGGTTCATCTCTGCTTCTGAAGAAAGTCTGACTTTGGGGATAATAGTTCTTTAAACCTCCTCTGTAACACTTCCTCATCTTCCTTTACAGTAAAGACAGACCCAGAGCCTTTGCAGGTAACAGCATCTAGTCAGAATTTAATAACATGGTGTTACCATACTCAGTTTTAAAGCCACCTTCAATTCATTGCAAATACTAGGTTTCCATTCATAGCTGAGATATGAAGTTTCCTTTATAAATGTGTCTTGTGTTTTTCAAGAGCCAGTTTAGGAAAAAAGGTAATAATTCAAGGGATATCTGGATCTAGTACAAATAATACTGTAATTCGTGAATGACTAAAATCTGGAAAATGTTCCCTTAGAAATAGCTGTCAAGGCTCGGTGCCTGTGGCTCAACGGGCTAAGGCACCAACCATGTACACCTGAGTTGGCAGGTTCAAATCCAGCCTGGACCCGCCAAACAACAATGACGGCTACAACAACAACAACAAAAAAAAAATGGCCGGGTGTTGTGGCGGGCACCTGTAGTCCCAGCTACTTGGGAGGTGGAGGCAGGAGACTCACTTGAGCCCAGGAATTGGAGGTTGCTGTGAGCTGTGATGCCCCTGCACTCTATCCAGAGTGACAGCTTGAGGCTCTGTCTCAAAAAAAAAAAAAGGAAAGAAATAGCCGTCAAGATTGATGAGTCCAGGCTCGGCGCCTGTGGCTCAACGGGCTAAGGCGCCAGCCACGTACATCTGAGCTGGCGGGTTCGAATCCAGCCCGAGCCCGCCAAACAACAATGACGGCTGCAACCAAAAAATGGCCAGGTGTTGTGGCGGGCACCTGTGGTCCCAGCTACTTGGGAGGCGGAGGCAAGAGACTCGCTTGAGCCCAGGAATTGGAGGTTGCTGTGAGCTGTGATGCCACAGCACTCTATCCAGGGTGACAGCTTGAGGCTCTGTCTCAAAAATAAAATAAAATAAACAGACTCACTTTATAGGAAATAAAGAGCACCAATGGGTCCATGCTCATCAGAATTCACTGGTCTTATGTTCCCCCATTATCTTGAAATTGATTTAATCAATAGAAGAGTGGAATTGCCTCAAGAAGACTTGGTTATGAGGCGACCTAAATAGCAGTAATTTGCCGAGCTGTGCAATTACTTCTAGGAATCAGTGTTTGCTGTGTATTAGCATCCATCACAGTTTATGTTCTCTCCCATAGTCAGAATTCATGGGTCCTAAAATTGAGGGGTGGAAATGGGATTGCCTCTATTCACTATTTCCCCCAGTGATTCACTAGCAAAACTGCTTTCTATCCCTCTGTCTTTTGCTGAGCTAGAGGTCTTCTAAAGGGAAAAATGCTTTTGGCCACGGACACAACAGTGATTTAACTGAAAAAGAATTGATAGTTCCAACTGGCCAGTCGGATCTGTCAGTCAAGAGGAAAGGAAGAGCTCGGCATCTGTAGCTGAGCGGCTAGGGCTCCACCTACATACACTTGAGCTGGAGGATTCAAACCCAGCTAGGGCCTGCCAAACAATGACAACTGCAATCAAAAAATAGCTGAGTGTTTTGGCGGGCGCCTGTAGTCCCAGGTACCTGGGATGCTGAGGCAAGAGAATCGCTTAAGCCTGAGAGTTTGAGGTTGCTGTAAGCTGTGACACTACAGCACTCTACCGAGAGCGACATAGTGAAACTGTTTCAAAAAAAAAAATGAGGCGAAGGAAGAGGTCCTGTACTGGCTGGGATGATTAAACCTGATGATTCAGGAGAGATTGGGTTCCTACCATTAGAGTGGCTAAGAAATGGTATAGTCCCATGTTTTGTGATTACAGTTAATGGAAAATTACAACAATTCAATCGGGGAAGGATATCCATGAAACAGATCTTTCAGCAATTTGACTCAAAGATTTGCGTCATTTCACCAAGCAAAAAGCCATGACCAGCTGAGGTGCTATTTCAGGGCAAAAGAAGTAAGAAATGGGTAAGTGGGAAAAGGTCATTATACATATCAGCTATGAATGTGTGATCTGCTGCAGAAAGTAGGCCTGTAATACTAAATAGCTCGATGAGTTATTAACTCATCCCTTCCTGCCCACCCCCACTCCCTCAACCCCTGAGGTAGAAAAACACACAAAGAAACAAACAACAAACTATACTTTAACATAAAACTTTTAGGGATTTTATTATCATTAAAATCAACATTTTAAAAGCTCCAGTGTTTTTTCTTAGCTTCTAAAAAAGGGAATTCTCTTAATTTCAAAATACTAGGGAGCTTTGGTAATATAGTGTTCCACCCTATAACACAAAAAACTTGTCTTAAATTTTTATCTTTGGTCTTCGCAATAACAGAATTATCTTTTCTTCATGTAATAACTTCGCAGAAAGGGTGGTTAGAAATCTGCTTTTTAAAGAAATTTCTCAAGCTGCTGAATTAAGACAACTCTTTTAAACCTGAAATTAAAGAAGCATTTTGTTAATCAGAGGGTATCAATAGGATCTATGCTATGTAAGACACAGTAGTGGATACAAGAGTTTACAATCTGCATGCATATAGAGAATGCATCCTCATGGAAAGATACAACCCATCAAAATACCAAGTGAGTCAATTGAGGGCCCATGCCCACTCTAGATTATGGTAAGCTTAGAAGGCTCTGTGGCCTTGGAAGAATGCTTTAGATTTACATTTAGATAATATCAACCTAAATGTCTGTGGAAACAAACAACATGAAATACGATTGAGGGCCACAGTTTAGGAAAAATAAGGCCAGACCTATTTCTGCCCCCACCCCAAATTGTGCCCAACTGCTTAAAACAATGGAAGAGTTCCTTTTTACACCCACCTTGCTGCTTCCTTGATGGTAAATTCAACAAATTGTTTCTTAACTTCCCAAGGTCCTTGTACCTTGTCAAGTAAAACAAAAATTCTTTCATAGTCTGAAAATAATCAGAAAACAGTCAGTATTTCTCAAATTATGAAAATGAAATATAACTCAGTCTAAGTGCATCCACTAACAGTATTTATTCTTCATGGACTACAATGTTACATAACATTTGTGCTTTGAATGCTTAAACCATTACTAAAGAAACTATTGTAAATACTAACCAAGTAAAACATTTTAGAATATGTACTCAAAATTTTTAGTCTAATTAAAAAGAAAGCAACCTAAATTATGTTAAAAAAACAATTCAGTCAAATGATGATCTCAAGAGAAATCGTGGGATTCTTGAGTGTTCTAAACTACATGAAACCTCCCATGAGAGACCTTCTTTCACTACTTACTGCGTCCAAACTTTCGAACTTCTTTCATTAATTGATACTTTATATCATCATTAATTCTCTGTGCCATAGCAGGACTTATTTCCTGTGCACTTGGCACATTTTCCATTGAAGATGCTGCTGCAACATTTGGGTTGCTCATAGAGACACTGCATCTATTGCTGCCTCCTTCAAGTGCACTGCTACCAGGTTTGTGAATCAGCACATCTTTTTTAGGATTGATGAAATCCTCAGGCAGAAAATCCAGTTGGCTGGATGCAGCATCACCTCCTGCCATATTTGCAGGCTCTAGTGGAACATCATTAAACATGAAGTCTTCAGGTTGCGTCTGATCTTTTCCCACCTTCTCCACATGGACATTGCAAATGGCAGTAGCATCTGGAAACCAAATTATAGAGGTTGAGCTGCCAGGTAAATGTGTTTTATCCCATACTCTCTCACAGGGCCATCTACATACACAACAATTTCTAGAGAATTATTTATTTCATAAAACAGAAGGATGTATTAAGAGGAAATCTCATATCTCACAAATAGTTTGGAAAGATAATACAATAAAACCACCTTTTCCCCTCTTGGCACTATGAATACATATGGAAAACAAACACAACAGTACAACTAATAAACATTCATGGATTCCTGCTACTCATTTTGTTGCCATTTAGAATTCTCACTTAATGTTTAGATTTTTATAATTTACATATAAACAAAATTTCCTGCCATGCTGTACTGTGCTAGCTCCAGATTTAATGAGCCCCTTCAACCTGCTTCCTCTCTACTTCATTCTGAGAAAGCAGAGGCAGCCATTAGGGCTGAACACAATCTCCCCCCCATCACCAAAAATCCATGCCTATACGATCCTTCCATCCTTCCCTTCTGTTTCAAAAAACTGACTTGCTTTTTACTCCAAGTCTGACCCTCTGTGTCATTTACTCATCCTCTGTGCCAGGCACCATGCCAACAACCAGGGATCAGCAGTGAACAGCACAGAGAGAGACTTCCCCGCCCTGTGGCACTTACACCTCATGGGGAAGTCAGGCAGGACGTGCACAGTGAGCAAGAGAAAGCAGCAGGGCTGGTCTGGGCTTAGGGAAGGGACTCACAGGCCTGTGGGGGAGCAGCAGAGGGAGCCTAGGGGCCTGGCAGGGCTATCTTAAGAGGTTCCTTGGGAAGGGTCTGGAGGTGGAGGCAGAGGTGGAAGGAGGGAGTGCTCTAAGCTCTAGGTAGGGCAGGGGCGGGGACCATAGTAAGGAGGGGCTGGGCACCATGGAGTGAAGGACAGAGGCAGAGGGAGCCATGAGAAATCCAGTGTGATAGTGGGACTGACATGTGATAAGAGAGCATGGTGGGGGTCCAGGCCAGGGTAGAGCCTCAAAGACCAAAGTCAGAAGCTCAGGGTCTGTGCCAAGTGCTTAGGAAGGTTGAGGATGGGTTTTTAGGAAGGACATGGCATGATATGACTCCTGTGACAAAATGATCACTCTAGGGGCAGAGTATAGGTTAGATGGGTGGGTGGGAATGGGAAACACTGAGATCAAATAAGAAGTTACTGTAGTAGTTTGATGAGAGATGAAGGCAAGTGGAATAGAAGGACAGAGAGATTTATATTGGGAAGTATTTATACTGGGCATTAATTTTTGAACTTGGTAAGATACTGGAAGTGTGAGAGTAAAAAAGGAATAATAAGAGAAATCATGGGTGACTCTAAGCATTTTGCCTGAGCTACTTGACAAAACGGCCAGGGTTGTACAGGGAGGTGTTAAACAACTGATCATGAGAGTGAACTGCTACCAATCCATTCTGATTCTGTTTCAGTGACCTCATGCTGACAGGCTGAACTAGGCCATG
This sequence comes from Arctocebus calabarensis, assembly GCA_963573935.1. Classification (NCBI taxonomy): domain Eukaryota; kingdom Metazoa; phylum Chordata; class Mammalia; order Primates; family Lorisidae; genus Arctocebus; species Arctocebus calabarensis. The sequence goes on from CAUYON010092170.1 coordinate 17,619, forward strand.
ACAGAAGTATTTAGTCTATGAAGAGCTGCAAACTAAAAACCAGGACTTACCAAGCTCCATCCCTTTTATACATTTATATATGTTACACCAAATGAATGGTGTCAGTAACTAAGAAAGGGAGAGCTGAAAGTACAGTGTTTTTGGAGAGAGGGAGGTGAGAAGTTTGAGTATGGACAGTCAGTTGAATTTAGTTATCTGTTAGACACCTAATGGAGCTACCATATACACAGTTGTATTTGAGTCTGGATTTCAGAAGCAGTTGTAGTCTAGGGGTGTAAAGGTGAGAGTGCTTATAGTATGGATCATACTTAAAGCTCTAGACCATATCACCTAGGCAGATAGCATATTGAATACAAGAAGTCCCAGTATCAGGTTTTGGGGCCCTGCAATATTTAGAGATGGGAAGAAGAGGGGGAAAAAACAGAAAAAGGAGAAGGAAAATGAATATCCAGTGAGGGGGTAAAAAAACAGGAGAATTTGGTATCTGGGAACCCAAGAAGCTTTCCAGGGAGGAGAGAATGAACAACAGTATCACATGCTGCTGACAAATTAATGTTAAAGTGCAGCAGATTTTGATGACCTTGATGATGGAAGTTTTGGTTAGGGTAGAATCTGAGGACAGGCAGAAAGTGAGCAGCCTTGTCTTCTTTCTGAATCCATCATCATCTGTCTCAGGAACCTACTTTATTTTTCTAACTCTTCCAGCAACTGCAAATTGTTAGAACTAATTAGAGCCTTTCCTTTCCTCTTGCAAATGTGCTCATATCTGTTCATCCTTCAAATACTTGACTGCAAATTTCCCTTGACATAGCTGGCCCTAAAGATGGGATTCTCCCTCCCCTTTCTGTTTGCTTAACCACAGGAACATACTCTGCCATCTTTTGGAAGCTGCGGGCCTCTTGGAAGATGAGTGACGCTTGGTGGATGAGCGTTTCCTGGAAGATGAGTGACGCCTGGGTTTTCCACAAGTTTTCATTTTCTTGGGTTGGTTTGCTGGAAACTGATTTGCTTCAGTATCGGTTTGCTGATTTGCCTCAATTTCATTTTGCTGATTTGCCTCAGTATCAGTTTGCTGGTTTGCTCCAGTTTCGGTTGGCTGGTTTGCTTCAGTATCGGTTAGCTGAATTACTTCAGCATCCATTGGCTGATTTGCTTCAGTATCGGTTGGCTGATTTTCTTCAGTATCCGTTGGCTGATTTGCTTCATTCTCCATTGGCTGATTTTCTTCAGTACCCACTGGCTGATTTCCTTCATTCTCCCTTGGCTGATCTGCTTCACTCTCCGTTGGCTGAAAAACATCAGTAAATATATTCTATTAAAGTGAAAATTCAACCATTACAAAATCATAATCTTCATATGCATATCCAGCCATGCATTAATGTCAGCAAAATAAATTTTAATCACAGGCCACCGATTTATCACCTCCCAATACATACCACATTCTCAGAAAATGCAAACTAATTTTTGTCTACTCTGAGTGAAACAAGAACGTAAAGCAAAGTGTTGTCGAAAGCCAAACACAATACTATCAAACTTAGTAAGAATCTTTGGGGAATGAGTGGCTCTCATTAACCAAAGCAATAAACATATGGTCATCTCTTTGCTGAAGTACACATCATTTTATTTCAGCCCTTCTTAGGAGAGAAAGAAGGGAAATACCTTTTTTTTTCCTTTTGTGCTGTAAACTGATTAACAAATACTGATTAATACCTTATTAAATAATACACATAGATACTGAAGGGTGGGGAAGATTGTAAGTCTTCCCATCCTTAGCCTTATAGAGAATCAAATATGTCAACTTGGAACCAGGCAAGAGTAGAGAGTGCTTTTCAATGGTAGTGGTAGATAAGACATGAAATTGAAGTGTACAGTAGGTTAGTGAAAAGATGTTTGCATCAAAAACTAACCCAAAGAATATACCCCTACATTACTGAGTATAATTTTAATTTTAAAATGTTCGAAACCATTTGCATTTTGCATAAAAAGAGGAGTTCAGAATGGGTGACAATATTTTCACCAAGCATTTAGCACCTTCCAGGTACTGTTTTGAATGATTTACATGTATTAAATCAATCGTTGACTAAGCCCCATGGGTGAGGTGTGATTATTATCTCTATTGTTAAAAAGGAGAAAACCAAGCACAGAAAATTAAGGAAAAGTGCAATTAATTGAGGATTTCTGGGGATGACGTGGCAAAGCATTAAGTGTAGTTCAGTTACAGAAGAAATTATACATAATTAATAATAATATAACTATATCATTATTATATTTAATAATTTTTTTTATAATTTTATATACATAAAAATTTTCAATTCAAATATGTCTTTATGTCAATGGTCCCCTTCATAAGTACAGATGCAACCATCTCTATCTTCATGGATTTTTTTTATTATTTTTTATTTATTGTTATTACCACTAACATCTGCATCTGCAGTGGCTACATCTGGGCCAACTCCCTAGGGTTCAAAGGTCACCGCAGTGGCCCTCCCAGTGATTGCATCATAATGTCTGAGGGTGGCTCCGAAAGGTTCTGAGGGTGGCCCTACTCCCATGACCCTTGTCTTCATGTTTTCATAGCGAAGTCAGTATGTTTCTCACACACACAAACACATATACCACCTTAAGATCTCCATTGTGATGATCCCATTATGCCAACATCACCTAGTACTTCAAATTTCAAGAGGGACACACAGCCATTCCCTGGAGACAGCACTAATGACTTGAATAACAGAGTAAGTGGACTATAATCTCAATGCCAAAGGAGTTAGCATGGGGAATGGGAAAGAATATAGACTCTACAGTCAAAAAGATGTGGGTTCAAACACAGGATCTATCTCTTCTCATCTGCGTTGCTAGGGGCAAAGCATTTGAGGACTGTCAGCCTTGACTTCTTCCTACCAAAGAGTAAATAGTAATACACACTTTCAGGAAAGTTTTGAGCATTAAATGCAGTAATTAAAAACACCAATTCCCACTACAGCAAATGCCAACTATTATTTCTGTTCAACCAACACACTCAGATCAGGAAGCTCCCACTCCATGTTCACGTACGCATCCTTCTGTCATATTTTATCTTTTCAACAAACAGAAGTAACCCATATGATTTATATTCACCTTCTCAAGAAGGAAACAGTTACAGTAAGAATGTCACAATTTAAGCAGAAATAGAAATCATTATCCTACCTGACCATCATTTCTCAATGGTTCATCAAAAATCTGAAGTTCTTCAGGTGGATCTAGATTTATCCCTTGAAATGGAGTAGTCAAGATTGTCACGTACTCCTGATAATTAACCACCTGTGTGATTACAGCATTCGGAGTAAAAATTGGAATATAAGAGGACGAGAAATTGACATTAAACAGTTGAAAGGTGTGCTCTCCTTGAGAGTACATGGTCATAGACTGTCTTAGTGACCATCCTTAGACACCAAACAGAATTTAGAATGCCGTATCTAGGACTGCAGTCATTGGTCAGTCCACCATCATTACTGCTTACAGGTTCGAACTGATAGGTCCAGAACAATTTCTTTATGCCTCTAGCCATAAGTTAGAATGGGCTGACCTCTCCTAAACACCATCCCAATTAAAAAACCATACTTGTTCCCCATTGGCAGAGGCCAGGCTCCACGGCATTCTCTTATCATCCAGACAACTTTAAGTACTGGATCTAACGCTCTATGGATCATTTGATTAAATCTATAAGTTTTCCCCCAGAAAAGTATCCTTACACATAAACTTGGTGTATAGTTTCAGGGATGCATCCAGATATGTTTAACTTAGTAAACAGTTGGCAACACCTAAAATCACCACAGTGAGGGCAAAGAAGGTTTTTAAACTGATGCCAATTATCCTAGATACTATCAGTTTCATTATTTCCGTGTAAATAAGGAATTCTTTGCTGAACTGGGACACCAGTAGGCAATGTGATATCATATTTGGATGTGTAGTCTCTGGCCTAGGTTTTGCTACTTTCCAACTGGTTAAACCTAGGAAAACTACTTAAATGCTTACCCTAAGATTCTATTTCCATGAAACAGGCACAAACAGGATCTAATTCATAGGGCTATTATAAAAATTACCAGAGATAAATCATGGAGAAGATAGAGTATAGACTGATGAGTACACACTTCCCTTGAAACTTGAGGAAAACAAACTTGTGAGTGTATGCAGGGATTAAGTGGCAGACATTCTAAATTTTAAAATATTATAAAATAACCCAGGCATGCAATAAAACCTTTCTGAAAACTAGAATTGGTATTTTCAATATCC
>CAUYON010092171.1:0-45380 GCA_963573935.1 Arctocebus calabarensis
TGCCGTGGCGTCACACTGCTCACAGCAACCTCCAGCTCTTGGGCTTAAGTGATTCTCTTGCCTCAGCCTCCCTAGTAGCTGGGACTACAGGCGCCCGCCACAGCGCCCGGCTATTTTTTGGTTTTGCAGTTCGGCCGAGGCTGGGCTTGAACCCGCCACCTTCAGTATATGGGGCCGGCGCCCTACTCGCTGAGCCACAGGAGCCGCCCTAGGTTTTTTTTTTTTTAATGGATGTTTAGATTTTTCCAATCTTTTGCCATTGTAGACAGCTAGCCAAATTAATAACTTTATATATTATTTTGAATATAAATTATTTCATTCATGAGACTATCTGTAAATAACTTCCTGGATGTAGGTGTATACGTTCACGTGTACGGATACCACCAATTACCCTCCATGGGGCTTGTATGTTCTGTTTTTACCTTGTGTGTGTGGAGGCACCTTTCTTTCCTTGGTGCCAAAATATCAGTTGTCAATTCTGTTGTCCTTATGCTACCTCTAGCGGTCCTTTCCCTTTTCTTCTTAATTGATGCTAAATAAATGTGTTAGGAATTTAGACATATTTAACTAAGCTGTTAGAATTGCATCTAAAGCAAAAGTGTGTGTTTGAAAGTCAGAGTCATGGCTGGAGCACTGTAAATTATTCATTTATTCAACAAGTATTTTGTGGATACTTATTATGCTCACTGCTCTAGGCACCATGCGCTGGGGACATGGTTTCTGCTTTCATGGATGTTCCTACTCTGGTGGAGGAAGAAAGACAATAAACAAATACGCAAATAAGTGACTTTTAGATAAATGAAATGTTAGTCAGCTTTAGTTTTTGTTTTAAAGTTCAAATCAAATGGGAGTCTGCATGCTAATGGAATGCCTAGTATCTTTATAGGTTAGTCTCTGTTTGCAGCCTATTTGCTTGAAGATAGAAAAGTATCACCTCTTTTATAGAGTGATGAGCTAATAGACTCTGGTAGAGTAGTTAAAAAATAAAAAGGACTGTGAACATCAACAATGCTAAAAAGCACAGAGCTGAGTATTGAGAGTTACGAGTTCTGGCTCTAGTTCTGCCATGAAATGACACAAATAAGTCACTTAAGGTCTCTGGTTAGATTAATTCAGTGTTTTACAAAGTGTATTCCATGGAGCATTAACAAATTCTGTACATGTTATTAGGTGTTACTCAAAAAGGGGTTCCATAGGAGGGTCACATCTAGGCCATCTTTATGATCTTTATGAGAATTGGAAAAGGGCTCTCCAGGAGAACGCAGCGGGCAAACTCACAGCGAGGCAAAAGGACGGAGAAAGGTAGAGAAAGATGCCCTTTCCTCCAACTGCTGAGTGGGGCCCAGGCTCCCACACTCTTGCCCCCTACACACTGTGTGTAGCATTGAATAGCTGCCCTGTCTGTATTCAATAGATTTGGGAAGTGGCTGAGTTAAGCAGGTTTTCTTTAGTATAAGATGTCTCAGAGTTTTATTATAACACACTAATATAGGCTGGGTGACTCACTCTGGGAGGCTGAGGCAGGTGGATTGCCTGAGCTCACAGGTTCAAGTCCAGCCTGAACCAGAGCGAGACCCCGTCTCTAAAAATAGCCAGGTGTTGTGGTGGGCACCTATAGTCCCAGTTACTCGGAAGGCTGAGGCAAGAGAATTGCTTGAGCCCAAGAGTTTGAGGTTGCTGTGAGCTGTGACACCACAGCACCCTACCAAGGGCGACAAACTGAGACTGTCTAAAAAAAAAAAAAAGAAAAAATGCTAACATGCTGCCCTTGACTCACTAAGAAAAGAAGGTGAAGCGTGCCATATTTTTTGTTGGACCTCAGAATGACTTTTTGTAGGACTAATATTCTCAGGAATGCAAGTTGAGAAAAACTAAACTAGGTTGTCTTTACCAATCCTTGTTAGTCTAAGTTCATGTTTTCATATGTTTTATTCTGATGTATTTTCCTCCTTTAATAAAAATACAGTCTTCACTACCACCACCTCACCACTACCTTGTCTCCTAGCTGAGGTCTGTGCTTAAACATTTGCTTTAGCCCATGATTCTCTCATGGTACTGTAAAGCTGAGCAACATTTAAGAACTTGGTTTTTATGAGGTAGTTACCCTTCAGCATAACAGAAAATGTTATGTTAGAATCTGTACTAATGACATGACACTTAAAGTTCAAATCAAGTGATATATACTGTATATTTACTTATAAATAGAAGATTTGGTATAAATAGCAGATTTGGTCATTATTAGTTTGTAGCTAATTGTAATGTGATTGTGCTGTTTTCTCTAACTCCTCCTGAAGCTGAGGTGGGGGGAGGGCCCTGTTTTCCTCCTTCTTACATTTTTTTAATCACATAGCTTGCAGTCTGTAAAGGGAGAATCAGTTCACAAATCACAACACATCCATAGTTACAGAATTGAGAGGAATTTGTGGGAGAGTGTTATTTTTTGATTTTTGAGACAAAGTCTCACTCTGTCACTCTGGGTAGAGTGCTCTGGCATCATAGTTCACAGCAACCTCCAATTCCTAGGCACAAGCCATCCTCCTGCCTCAGCCTCCCAAGTAGCTGGGAGAATAGGCTCCTACAACACCTGGCTATTTTTTTCTATTTTTGTTAGAGAAAGAACCTCACTATTGCTCAGACTGGTCTCAAACTCCAGATCTCAAGCAACCTCTACCTGCCTCAGCCTCCCAGAGTGCTAGGATTACAGATGTGAGCCACTGCACCCAGCCAAAGCTGAGTTCTTAAATAAATTCATTTATATAAATAGTATGAGTATCATTAATAAATATTAAACATTTTTTGGTATAATATCAATAGGCCAATATATATAGGCTTGAAATATGATCGACTGGTCATGTAAAAACTGATTCTAATGTGAATACAGTGGATTAAGGAAAAGAGAATCAGCCGATACCATTCATTTTTTAAACATAAAAGAATTCGTGGCCCATCTATGTGCACCTGACTGTGAGCTGAGTTTTTATTTACATCAGAAACAGCACTCAGGGTTTTTACATTTTCCGTAATGTCTTTGGCAGGAAGCAGGACAGTAGCTGTCATCTCTTCACTGGAACATACTCCGTGTTCACATATAACTCATTTTATCAACAAGAAAGAAACTCACATAAACTTTATCACCTAAGAATATCATTGGCTTTTTTCCCTAAGTAACTTTTTAAAAACATTTTCTTTTTTAAAAATGCTTCTTAATTATATCTGAGTTTGAAAGCGGAATCTCATCAGTGGGGATATAGTGCTCTATTTTGCAAAAATAGCATTTCATGCCAAATTTTAGTTCTCTCAAAAATTCCCTCACTGGTTGGTTCTCAGAAACTAGAGCATGTGCTTGGCCTTGCTGCCAAAAATGGCTCCTTGCGGCAGGGATTTGTTCGCATGGTCGGCGGCAGCAGTAGCTGTGTGCTCCCTGTGCTTGGGAAGGCGGTGCCTTCCGTGTTGCTGAAACTAGCTCTGTTTTTGTTTCTTGTAATTTCAGTTTAAGAATACTGATGTCAGTAGCTGTTCCATTTGTCTCACTGCTTTGACTGTCTCAGTAAAAGATTTTTTTTTTCCTTTTGGGCTTAAGAGCCACCTGAAGAGAGAAGCCTTTTAAGGCCTGGGAGACTGGCCAGTGCCCTTTGTCCCTCTGTTCACCTTCTAAAAGGTAGCATTGTTAACCTAATTCAGCAGGGCCCTGACTCCATATAAACACTGCTCAATAGAGCCAGAAAGACTAATTGAATTGTACAATACATCATTTTTTTGCAACAGTTTCAAGTGGATTGTACTTCATTTCCCTGAACGCCATCAGTTTTTTCCTTATTTTAAGATATTTCAATATAGCAAATATTTAAACATCATAGATAAAATATTTAAACCCAATTCTGTCTTTTCCCACTTAACTATGAGCTACCTAAGGAAGGGCCCTGCCTGTTTTATCCCCCTCTGACGCCTAAAGCCTGCTACAGTATCAGACATGCTCCTTTGTCTCTATGCCTGAAAAATAAGAGTGAGGATTGTTTATTTAGTCCTATCACCTTCGAATAACTGTTATTTCCAATCTTATTAGATACTTGAAGGTTTTGGCTAAAACTAGGTGCCTTTTTGTAACCTGAGTTTGTAGACTGTAGGCTTCTCAAAATCTCTAACTCTAGCTCTGCCAGACGCCACAGGATCATACAATGTTAACAGCTACCTCAAAATTAATTGTTTATGAGGAAAAAAAAAATTACTTCTGTTTTTAATGGTTTAATTTTTGCATTGCTATAAGGAACATAAACTTTAGTAGGAGCTTTATGAAGTTAAGAAAATGATAATATTGAATTTCATATATATGTATAAGAAATTTGTATTTTTAATAAACACACAATAGCTATACACCTAATTATCCCATGTGCATATTATCCCATGTACATATTGAGGTGGTTTTCTGTTTGCGCCTGCCGGTTACACTCTCCTCTGTCCCACCCTTGTCCACCAAGTGAATTTGTATTTATCTTCTAAACCCAGATCCAGTATTACTCGCTTGGCCTTTCCTGGCTCTTAGCCCTCTGCTGACCATAAAGTTAATTTCTTCCTCCCTTAAAGCTACAAGTAGGCCTCATCCATAACTCTTTTACAGCAGAAGACAAGTTACATGCCAGAAGTTATATGCAGTTTTGGGTTTGTTTGTTTATTTCAGAGATAGGGCCTCGTTCTGTTGCCCTGGCTGAAGTGATCACCTTGGCTCAAGTGATCCTTTTGCCTCAGCCTTCCCAAGTAGCTAGGACTATAGGTGTGCACCACCATACCTGGTTAATTTTAAAAAAACATTTTTTGTAGAGACAGGGTTTCACTATGTTGTCCTCGCTAGTCTTAAACTCCTGGCCTAACACAATCTTTCCACCTCTGCCTTTCAAAGTGCTGGGACTACAGGCATAAGTGTGTTTTAAGTATTTGTCTCTTATACTTAATAGGGAGCCCTTCAAGGGTAGGAACTGCATTGTATTTGCCTTAATATGATTCTAGCCCTAATAAAACTTAGTAGATTTCCAATTTTCTTTTTAACAAGCAGGTTTTTTTTAAAATTTGTTTTAATGCTGAAATCCAGCTTTGCTCCTAGAAAGGTATTAGTGGAAAATTTTTGAAGAGGTTTTACTTTCCATAAATAAAACTAAGCCAACTTTCTATTTTATATATGTATATCATCAGTCAATCTATATCTCAGTGTCAGTGAACTAATATTAGACATTCTGTAAAATTTCCCACATGTTACTGCATTATTTAAGTTACTTCCTCTATATCTTTGATGCATTGTGTTTCCACTGCACTGTTTATTTCACTTGATGGCAAGACATTTTTATTTTTTATTTATTTATTTTTTGAAACAGAGTCTTACTCTGTTGCCCTGGGTAGAGTGCCATGGCCTCATCATAGCGAACAACAACCTCAAACTCTTGAGTTCAAGCGGTTCTCTTGCCTCAGCTTCCTGAATGACTACAGGCACATGCCACCACTCCCTGATAATTTTTTCTATTTTTAGTAGAAATGGGGTCTTGCTCTTGCTCAGGCTGGTATTGAACTTGTGAGCTCGAGCAATCTGCCTGCCTGGGCTTCCCCAACTGCTAGGATTATAGGTGTGAGCCACCGCACCTGGCCTGACAGGATATTTTGAAATCAACTTCATGATCTTTGTTGTTTATTACCAGTGGTGGATATAGAGTTGTACGGATATATTGACCAGAATCTACTCATGTTCAAAGTTGTCCTAAGAAGAGCAATGCCTTTCTAGTTACTGAAGCAGTGTATTTTAGCCTGTTTTCTATTCTAATTATTCTACATGTATTTTTTTTTTTTAGGATATCCTTTTATTCCTTTCAAATTTTATAATATGTGCATAATTTACCTACTTTATTAAAGTGGCTACTTTTTAAAAGTGTTATGAAATACGCACACATATTATGCATATATGTATATAGTTAAGTCATTTTAAGTCAGGGTTGGCTGTTAAGAGGATCTTGATTCCTTTTTTTTCTCCTTGCTTTTTATTTTTGAAATAATTAAGATTCACAGGAAATTGCATAGACAGTACAGAGAGGTCCTGTGTACCTTTTGCCCAGTTTCCTTCCTTGGTGACATCTTAGTAACTACAGTACAATATACATATTTTTAAAACCCCAGGAAATTGACATTGACGTAACAAGTCAATACAGTCTGTGTCATTAGTTGAGTTTCTAGATATAAGAGAAGGAAACCAAAATTCATGTTTCATTCAATTATGGGCTTTTTCATATGGCTCTGTTCAGAAGGTAATTTTACTCTGATGTTAAGCTGTGAATCCTACTTTGAGCAGATACGGAAAGCTGGGTGATTCGGCCGAACTGATTGACGAAGCTTGTCTTGTAGGTGTCTAAGCAGGCCAAAGAGTTTCTGGAGTACGTGTACGAAGAGCCCCTCATCGACATCCAGCAGGAGAACCCCATGCTGTACCAGCACGCTGAGCCCCTGGCTGCCGTGGTGCGGCTGCGGCAGCGGCTGAAATCGCTCCGAGCCTATTTATTCAGCTGCCGGGCCGCGGTGGCAGAGGATCTGCGCCGCAGGTAAGAGTCATAAAAGTCAGACGGCTCCAGTTTGTTTTTCTTTCCTGCCCTGGGAGGGTGGTTAGATGATCTCTGACGGCCTTTCCAACCCTGACCTCCTCTGATTCTGCCATTCTCCCTACGCCTGCCCACCACTGGGCTCCTCTCAGACTTTTTCCCACAAGGTCTTCTATTTGATTGGGCAGAGCAAAATGGAAATAAGGTCTCAGGGTATCTAAAGGCTTTGAACTGTCAAGTGAGTGCACAGGAAGGTGAAGATTTCTCTTGGCAACGTGTTAATTTAAGATAATAATCACGAGAGTGTCTTCATTGGTTACTTATGTAGTGTTTTATACTTTTGCCAATTTTAACTCCTGTTTATTATCAGGAAAAATAAAAGTGTTTGAAATATTTCATAACTGAAAAAACATTTTTAATGAGAAGTAAGTAGGTGGTTATTCAGATCTTACATTCCACCCAAAAAGAAACACCCAAACTTGTAAATGAAGTAGGCAGTAGAGCTGGGATTAAAATAGGCCCAGGATTGTGCCTTTTCATTTTACAGTTGGTGCAGTCTGCTTTCTGATAGCTTAGGGAGCTCATAGTTCATAGAACACACAAGTCCAAACCAGACTCAGACCTTCAAAATAAAATCAAAGTTAAAATGTGCTTGCTCTCATAAAATTCCTCCGTTTACAGTTAGGTTTTATGGGCATTTAAAGTATTACCTTTGGCATATACGAACTAGCTTATACTTGAAACGATTGTTGTTGGTATTCCTAACTCCCTAAAAATAGACTTAGGAACACCATCAAGTTTTTTCTTTTTGTTTTGTTTTTGTTTTTGCTTTTAATAGAAATGACCAGCAGCATCCATTAGTCATATTAAATGTTTTTGGAGGTAAGCTTACCTGTATAAGAACCTGTGGAAAGTATGAAAGTGGTGGAGTTTGCAAATTGATATCCAATTAGATCCAAAGACAGCAACATAACTCCAGGCATCTGAAGAAGACATTTTTAAAAGAATCAGATGTGGATAGTGAGGAATACATAATTATCTAGACAGGCTCTTGTAAAATAATAATGAAAAGGCAGCTGCCAGAAAGTAAAATACTTCTCAGAGGTAATCATTCTGCCACCAGAGAGTGGTCAGGATTTATTCTTATAAAGTTTTGGTAGATTTTAATTTTAAAAGATCAGGACCTTCATTGGAAGACAATAGAATTATGTATCTCAAACTCCTTTACCAACTAGTAAACTAGACACAAGGTTTTTGATGTTCAAAGTATGTTTGTTCCATTATTTTCAGTACCTTTTGGCTTTGCTCAAAGCTTGTTTTTCTTGTGCCTATATTTTTAGGTGATTTTAATATCTATGCATGGGAATCATGTTAGATTACATGATTACACCTTTGTGGTGTACTGTTTTGCTTTGGGTAAAATATCCCAAGTCAGGGCACATATTTAGAAATTAAATATGAGGTCTTCTTGTCATATGGATGACTAAGAATCCCTTCTCTACTCCAGCAGTCTGGTGGTTTACCACCATGTACTGCACCTTATGGCCAGACCACCAGGAAAAATAAGGAAGTTTACAAAGAAGACACTCCCAAAGCCATGAGGATGAAGCCAGTAGTCTTTTTACTTACTTTCATTTTTCTTTCCTGAACTTATGCATGGCCATTATATAATACAATGCTTGGCACAAGGTAGGTGTCCAATTAAGAATTGAATGGATAGATATAGAAATGGAAGGAGGGAGGGCGGGATGTATATTAGTTGTCACTGTAGACTACTGAGTAACGGCTAGCAGCCCGATTTGGGAGGAGGAGTCATCTTCAAATTTCTTAAGTCATCTTCTTAATTCCCTAATTGTAACTTAGCATAGTGTCTGATCCATTTAAAACTGTCAAAAATAGTTGTTGAATAAATAAACGAATGAAAGAGCAAATCAAATCAGTCAAAAAAATGTAGTCGATTCTGTTGCTGAGATAGCTCTCAGATTTTTCCTTTTCACTTCCAATGCACCATCTTCTTCAGAATCTCTGGGCTACGGCAACATCCTTTTAACTAGTCTGTCTAACATTAGTTTCTTCCCTCTCCAGTCTAACTTTTGCACTAGAAAGGACAAGTATGGAATTCAAGATCTGTCCAAATCTAGCCCAGTATATTGTTCTACTCTCTCAAATGTCCTGCAATTCAAACAAATATTATTAACTCTTCTCTCAGTGTATTTTTTTGTGAGTGTTAAATGAGTCTGTGTAGCTGAAGTATTTAAAATAATGCTTGTACGTAGGAGTACTCACAAATGCTATTATTGTTATTGATCTTGCTTTCTTATCCTAGACTCTTCTTATATCTTGCTTTAAGTCTTTTTAATATAATGACTTAAAAGTCAACTCCTGATGTCCTTTCTGTTAGAATTAATCCCCTTTTCCTACTACTGTGTCAGGAGAAGAGTTAGCAAGGGGGGAAGGGTTGCAGAGCCAGCTGGGTCCGAGGCTGCAGTTCCTAAGTATACAATGCATCCTTATCTGTGTGGTTATTTCATGATTTAGGTAGAGAAGAGACTCCTTGAGAGCAAACAGTGTAACACTGATTCCTATAGAAACTTAAAGGAGGCTCATTGATTTCTTTTTTTTTTTTTTTTGGCCAGGGCTGGGTTTGAACCCGCCACCTCCGGCATATGGGACCAGCGCCCTACTCCGTTGAGCCACAGGCACTGCCCATTGATTTCTTTTTAAATTTTGTATTTTAAATTTTCTAGATTATAGACTTATGAAAACAATATTTTAGATGGCTATTTCTTTCCAACTTGGTCCAAGAAAAGAATGCCAGCAATAAGCAGTACTCTTACAACTCGGGATCGGTGGGTGGGGCTAATAAGTAAAAGGGGGATTGGTCTTCTTGTATTATTTCAAATCTTTTTGGTTTATTTTGAAATGTAACTATTTAGTGAAATAATCGCTAGGATATTTTTGGGGGTGTCAATATTTCCTATAGCCAGATCGCTTACTATCAACTTTCCCTTCTTCAGTGTTTATGAAAATAACCCTAAATATAAAGCAGAACCCTCGTTCACCTATTATGTTAAAATTCCTGTTACTTTTGTATGGAATCTGACTTCTTAAAAACAAAATTATCCAACAGTACCATTAGAGGTGATAAGTTTATCCAAAATCAATATTTAAGGTTCCCTTTGTTTTCCTGAGGATGTAACATCTAGAGTAGGTGCAGTTTAAGCTATGGGGGGAACTTGCTGGAAAGAACTCATCTCGCATACCCCTAAGAAAAATCACAAGAGGGAGGAGTTGATGGGTAGTAGGGGAGTAACAACAAAAAAAATGTGAGAGAATCCAGTTCTCATGTAGTCCTGAAGCCATTCTCTCCCTGCCTGCTTTCACCTCAGTGTAAGAATGGCCATTAATCTCCAGCAAGTAGGCCCAGCATGCTGAAGGCCTGTCAGCACCATATAAACAGAATAAAGCAAATTGTTAATATCACTGTCGTAAGAAGACTGAAAATGGACTGATTAATCGCATTGGCACTCTACCGCCAGGGAGCCGACTTTGGCCGTCGCCTTATTAGGGAAGTGGCAGTTTGCTTTTAGGCCTTTCATTGTGATGACGTCCGGTTTTCATCCTCACTGTTTCTGTTATTGTTGTTAAATAAATGCCTTGTTCTTGAACCCATACTGCAAATCTTGACTGGCAGGGGTGATTAGTTTGGAAAAAGTCAGTGTCCTCCCTGAAGCCTAAAATGTTTACAGTGCTGACAATTCACTGTTTCTGAAGACTCCCAGATGGTGGCCCTGCTGAATAAGTTCAAGGCCTAGTTAACTTTTCATAAGATGGATTATTTACAGTGTCCACACATCTATGTGCATGAAGACTCTATGGAAAATCTTGGCACACATCTGGCTGAGCAGCCATCAGGGTCGTCTTTTGGAGGGCATTAGGAAGAGCTGGGAAGGGCCTCAGCCCTCTCCGTGTCCTGTCAAGTTCAGGAACAGTAGGATGTGCGGAGAGCAGAGGTCACAGGCGGACTCCTTGCGGCCACATTTGGTTAGCAGACGTGTTTTATTTGGCCACCGGGTTTTGAAATTGTGAAATAGTTGCCAACCTTTAAATCATCAGAAGTTTTCATACGCACAGAAAATGAAGCTTTCTGGTTTCTCTTTCCAGTCGTGAGTACACCAGCTTCCCTTTCTTGTGTGGTAGCAGCTGTTGTGACCTGCTGTGGATGCCCAGCTTTCTACCATGTCATAGCTTCTGCTGCTCCTGTTTGTCTCCTTAAACCTAATGTCCCTTGGTATATGACACACTGCTGCCCTGTCTTTCTTACTCCCAGCCCATTTGATTTATTTATGGTGGTGCCTGGACCTATAAGCATTTGATGTTTTCCCCCAGATATTTGTAATTCAGTATTAAGAACAGAGTTTGCTGATGTCTCAGATTATAACTCCTATTTCAGTTGGGAGTTCATCTCAAAAGGTGGCAAAAATCTTAGATTTAGTTCTCTTAAAAGACAACCATTAGCTTATAGAACGAGAAGGAATAACACCAGATCCACTTTGATTTTCTGAAGAAGACAGGTTGTGTTATCCCAGAGCTTGGGCTAGGCCATTAGGACATGCCTGTGGGCAGTGGCAGGGAGTGACACAGGGATTATTACTCGGAGTAACGCCCTGCGGTGATTCCTGGCCACCACTACAGATTAGACCTGGGTTTCCAAATCCCTGTGGGGCTGAGAAAACAGAATGGTGGTGCATATGGAGGCAGTTTCCTATAGCCCCCGAGGTTAGACTGCTCAGAGCTCACTTCCATGTCTCACAGCTTTCAGAGCCAGTTTTCTCACCTAGAAAAGGAAATAATGGTAATACCAGCTCTTAGGGAAAGTCTGAATGTTAACGAAGTTAATGCCTGGAGCGGACTGAGTGCTCAACAAATGTTAGCTGCCATGACTTTTTTTTTTGAGACAGAGCCTCAAGCTGTCACCCTGGATAGGGTGCTGTGGCATCACAGCTCACAGCAACCTCCAATTCCTGGGCTCAAATGAGACTCCTGCCTCCGCCTCCCAAGTAGCTGGGACTGCAGGCACCCCTACAACCCCGTAGCTGCCATGACTTTTATTCTAAGCAGATCGTAATTCAGGAGGAGCCAAGAAGCGTGCATATGGGAAGAGGAAAGAGAAGGGTGAGCCTGGAAGCACCAGGAGTACAAGCACCCTTTGCCACAACTTTCTGTGCAGAGCGTGCAGCATTCGTAGAAGTTACAAGATGGGGACGCTGGTCCACCAGTGATGACTCAGCAGGGTCCTTTGGAGACTGTGCCCCTTTATCCCTCAGCATATTTAGTTAACGTCTCACTCTCTAGTTTTCTTTACCTTCCTATCACTTAAAAACAAACAAAAACCTTCTCCTGCTTGTACTACCACCTAAGCGCACGTCTTTAGGCCTTCCTTTTACTGCCCAAATTCTCCAAGCTATCTGTTTTCTCTTGGCAACTCACTCACTTTACTTGCACTTTGCTCACACCATGACAGGCCCATGTTTCTTTGACCTCCTGGGCACTGCTGGTCACCCCTTCTCATGGGCCTTTCTTCTCCCTGTCTTTCTTTGCACTCTGTCCCATCTGGGTCTCCCCCTTCTCCCCATGTGGGGAGACATGTGGCCTCCACATCTTTTTCCAGCTCCTTAATCCTTGGGATGCTCAGCATTTTAGCTGTCTTTCTGGGTGTTCCTTCAGGTCTTCTTTCATAAAGGAGCCACTGTGGCAACTTTATGCCCCATCTCAGGATATTTTGTTGTCAACTGCAGGGAGAGAGTTGTGGTCCCTCAGCCAAAGGACGATGTAGCATTGCAGTGATCAGCTGTTGTCCTGACTCTTTCTTGAGGAGATCAGCCACTGGCTTCTTATCTCCAGCTGCCTACTGAACGTCTCTACTGGAGTGTTGAATTGAGGTCATTGTTTTTCAACTCTGGTCAGGTCTATTTCAGTTAATCGTGGCATCATTCTCTTAGTTTCAGTAGGTTGAGCCTTGACATTGTCTAAAACCTTCACTTTAAGGTTCCCTAAGAGCTTGTCACATCCTTCCTTTACTTCTCATTCCCACTGCCACCACAGTCTCTTCTCTATCACCTTATTTCCATAATTTCTTAACTGGGTGTCCTCCCTCCTATAGCTCCCCTTTTAGTCCCCTAAAGCAGCTGTTCTCAACCTGTGGGTTGTGACCCACAAGAACTGTATTAAAGGGCCCACGGCATTAGGAAGGTTGAGAACCACCACCCTAAAGGATGAAGCAACACCCTTGAGTGAGTGTTCCAGGAACTCTGTCATCCAACCCTGGCCCACGTGCACAAATGTATCTTCCTCCTGGTGCCTGCATGCAGCATGCTACCAACCAACAGCTTCTACTGTGTTTCTGGTACACAGCCACCCCACCGCCCTACCCCAGCCAAAGCCACTCATTTCCCTGAGTTGCCAGCTGCCCCGTAGTCCTCCCCATGTAACTAGGGTACTCTTACTTTAAGGCCAACATAACTGCTGTCTCCTCTCACCTGACCTCGAGGGATGATCTTTTTTCTGATCTCTTCCACTGTGATCATCTGGGCCACTCCTTTGGCACCTACGTGGTTGAATGCTTTTTGTCTTCTTGTGTATATATTCTTTCTTGCTGGCAGGATTGGAAGACTCTTAATGGCCAAAATTATCCTATTTTCCCTTGAAACCTAAAATAGAAGATGACACATAGTAGCCATGCAATGAAAATTTGTTAATAATTATAATTATGTCATGTCATATTTGTAGAATAGCTTATTGTATATAAAGATAAATATGATTTTACCACATAACAAACAATACTTATACTCATGAATTTTTTTTTTTTTTGAGACAGAGCCTCAAGCTCTCACCCTGGATAGAGCGCTGTGGCATCACAGCTCACAGCAACTTCCAATTCCTGGGCTCTCACGAGTCTCCTGCCTCCACCTCCCAAGTAGCTGGGACTACCGGCGCCCACCACAAAGCCCGGCCATTTTTTGGTTGCAGCCGTCATTGTTGTTTGGCAGGCCTAGGCTGGATTCGAACCCGCCAGCTCAGGTGTACGTGGCTGGTGTCTTAGCCTGTTAAGCCACAGGCACCAAGCCATGAATTTTTTGAAATAAAGAAAAGGAAAGAGAAAAGCAAAAAAGGAGATAAATATGATTTTATCAATTTCAAAGTACTTTCTTGTAAATATATTATTTGTTCTTTACAGCAGCCTTTTAGATAGGTAAAGCAGATGATATTTGGGAGAGAAGAGAAATAATCTGAGAAATACAAGTCAAAATCATAATGAAATATCATCTCTCCCCAGTTAGAATGGCTATTATCAAAAAGACCCCCCGAAAAACAACAACAACAACAACAACAACAAAAAAAAAACTAATGCTAGTGAGGATGTGGAGAAAAGGGAACACCCATACATTGCTGGTGGGAATGTGAACTAGGATAGTCACAGTGGAAAACAGTATGGTACTTCCTCAACTAAATCAAAGTAGAAGTCCTACAAGATCCAATAATCTCACTACTGGATACGGTGTCAAATGGGAGTCAATGAAAGAGAAATCAGTATGTCCAAGAGATACGTGCACTTCCACATTTATTGCAGCACTATTCACAATAGCAGAGATGGACTCAACGTGCGTGTCCATCAGCAGATGACTGGGTAAAGACAGCGTATTTTTATGCCATGGAATAATATTGGGCCATAAAAAAGAATGAAATCCTGTCATTCACAGAAACGTGGATGAGCCTGGAGGACATGATGGCACATGAAATAGCCAGGCACAAAAAGAAAAATGTATGTTCTCACTTTTATATGGGAGCTGAGAAGTGGATCTCATAGAAAAATAGAATAGTATTAACTAGAGGAAGGACACGGGGAACAGGGATAGGGAGAGGTGGTTAACAAACACAAAAATACAGCTAAGAGTCTCAGCATGGTGGCTCATGGCTCTCATCCTAACACTCTGGGAGACCAAAACAGGAGGATTGCTTGAGCTCAGGAGTTGGAGACCAGCGTGAGCAAGAGAGAGATCCCATCCCTATTAAATAGAGAAAAATTATCCAGGCATTGTGGCAGGCGCCTGTAGTCTTAACCACTCAGAGGCGGAGGCAGGAGCATTCCTGGAGTCCAGAAGTTTGAGGCTGCTGTGAGCTAGACATGAAGCCACAGTACTCTACCCAGGGGGACAGAGCCAAATTCCGTCTCAAAAAGAAGAAAACAGCTAGAAAGGAGAAAAAAGCTCTAGAACGTTCTAAAGTGCTGTAGGATGACTTCAGTTAATAATAGCTTCTTGTATACTTTCAAATAGCTGAAGAGCAGATTTTTAATATTCTCAATCTAAGGAAATCATAAATGGAGGTGATAGGTATGCTAATTACCCTGATTTGATTCTTACACATTATATATATGTATTGAAATACCACAATGTACCCCATAAACTGTACCCCCTATATAATTATTAGGTGTCAATTAAAAATAATATCTTTCTAAAAAAGAAGAGAAAGAACTATGACTGTGAGATGCAAGATGACTTGCCCAAGGTGACAAAGCTAGTTAGCAGCAAAGGCTGCCCCAGAACCAGGTTCTCTGAGGTTTAGATCACTGCTGCTTCCAGGAACATTTGCACTGGTGATTTAAGAGGAACCATTTTTAATTCTCATGAAGCTTTGGGTGAGGTCACCTAGGAGAACGTGAAGGAAGGCACACGGTGGTGTCCCTTGAGTGGGGAGGCAGGATTGCTGACCTGGGCACTCTAGGCACATTGCTGAGCCCAATCAGCCATGGGAAACCAGGCACGTCAAATGCTGCAGTGCCAGCACGTACCTTTTCTCCAGGTCAGCGTTTGCCAGACCTGTCCATGTCTCAGACCTGCAAGCTTAAGAATGTGGAGAGACCTATAGCATTGCCTCCTATTTGTCTTTAGCCCAAACAGAAATAAAAAGTAACATTACCATCTGTTTCTCACCATCATTTCATATAAGAACACAGAAACACTAAAACAAAGACTGCCTCAGAAATCTGACAGTTTCAGAAATCAAGCAACTTTAAAATCACGTAAATTAAAAAAAATCATTCTAGTATTTTTTTTTTCTCATTTTACCTTGGACTACTAAAAACATCATCAAACTGATACCAGTTGTGTGGTCCAGCTATTCAGAAACTCCAACCTAATTATATTTTCTCCTTTGTGTGCTGATATGAAATGTGTCTGGGGAAATTGATGTGGATGCTTCAGAATTTCCCATTCTGTGATCAAAAGTGTGACTTGGGGGCTTAGAGGACCTGATAAATCCAATGTTCCTATTATGACATAAACTTAAAACTAGTGTCTCTGCAATACTAGTTGGAGGCAATAGGCAATATTAAGCCTATTTCTCGGTTGCATAGAGTTAGTTCTCAGGAAATACTTGTCAGGCTTAGTCCATTCTGAAGCAATTTAATGGCTTGACTTGGGAGTCTCAAGAAAATACCAAAACCACCTTATCCTAAAATTTGCCATTTTTGTTAACACTATTTATTCTGGTGAGTACCAGAATTTCATATGAGAAAATGTATGTGTGTGCACATGTCTCCTGTGTGTGCTTCTTCTTCCTTCCAGCAAACTTTAGCAGTTTGCTCAGCTCTTAGACCAGTCCCCCAAAATGTCACTTGATTTACCAAGACTGTCTTCCCACTCTTTTCCTTGGGAGCCCAGGAAAAAACAGTCCTCAAGTTCACTGGAGTCCAAAGATTGAAATGTCCTGAATATCTTATAACACCCCCAACTTAATATGTCCAAAACTGGCTGCCCCTGCTACCCTGGCCCCCGACTCCTATTGCAAACTGCTCATCCCATGCTCTTTCCCGTCTGGCTCAGCAGCATCTCCATCTATCCAGTTATTCAGGCCAAACACCTGTCTCATACTCGCCATATTCAATCAGCAGACCTTGTCGGCTTCAGTTTCAAAATATATCCACTGGTCACCATTTTCACTGCTACCACTCGGGCAAAAGCCACCACCCACTAAGCCACCACCTGGATTATTGCAGTAACTGAGCTCCTGTTCCACCTTTGGCCCCATTCTATCTGTTCTGAACATCATAGCTAGAGTTAATGTATAAATGAGATGATGTGACTCCTGTCCCAAAATAATAGCTTCACTTCTCCAAGTCAAAGCCAGTCTCACCCCCAGCTATCTCCCTGCCTCATCTACCACGACTTCCCCCCATTTTCTCCATTCCCAGGCCTCCTGGCCTCTTTGTTGTTCCTTGGACACACCAACCAGGCTCCTTCCTGAGTTTACATATTTGCTGTCCTTTCCCCAGATAACTGCAGAGCTTGCCTCCTAACCTCCTTTAGGTCTGTGTGCAACTGTTGTTTTAATGAAGCATCTTTGACCACTCTATTTGAAATTGCAGCTAGCATCCACCTGCCTCCCCACCAGCACACACACCTCCTGTCCTCTGTCTGTGCTTCTTCCCATGTTTCATGGTATTTTGTTTTCTCTGTCTCCCCCTTTTAGGCCATTATGTGTGAATATGGTGGTTGTGCTTTGCTCAACCCATGCAACCATATGCAATGGTTCTGTTCTTCCTACTAGATGTAAGCGCAAAGATTATGCATTTTATTTTTTTGCGGCAGAGTCTCACTCTTTCACCCTGGGGTCGAGTGCAGTGCCATTGCCAAAGCTCATAGCAACCTCAAACTCTTGGGCTCAAGCAATCCTCCTCCCTCAGCTTCCCAAGGAGCTGGGACTATAGTTGCCTGCCACAGTGCCCGGCTAATTTTTTCTATTTTAGTAGAGAAGGTGTCTCACTCTTGTTCAGGCTGGTCTCGAACTCTTGGGTTCAAGTGATCCACCCCCCTTGGAGTGCTAGGATTATAGGCGTGAGCCACCGTGCCAGGCAAGATTATGCTTTTCATCTGTTTTGCTCACTTTTGTGTCCCCAGGGCCTAAACTGTACTTGACATAGAGCGGGGACTAATAAATTCTTGCTGAATAAATTAATTAAATGAATGAAATAGTATTACCAAGATTCTGCCCAATTTGGCCAAACTTATTTTTCCTTACTATAAAAGAATATTGTTCAGCATAGGAAAAAAATAAGGCAGTCTCCCATTACCCTACCACTTTGTGCATATCCTTCCAGACCTCCTCTGCAGATGGTGGTTTGTGCTATTAAATTTTTAATTGTACATAATACATAATAGGTGTATATATTTATAGGGTACATGTGATGTTTCAATACAAGAATACAGTGTGTAATAATCAAATCAGGGTAATTGGGATATCATCACCTCCAGCATTTTTCATTTCTTTGTGTTGGAATTATCCTGATTCCGTGTTATTTTAGAGGAGACCATAACTCATTGTTGACTACAGTCACTTTTTTGTGCTATCAGATGTTGTTCGTTCACTCTAACTATGTTTTTGTACCTGTTAACTATCCCCACTTTATTCCCTCTACTAACTACCCTTCCCAGCCTCTGGTAACTGTCTTTCTTGTACATACTCTTTAATTTGGTCATTTCACTTAGCATATTATACATATCTTGGTGTGTATGTGTGTGAGAGAATATCTTTTTATACCAGTAAATATTTGTCTAAAAAATCATGACTCACTGAGTGAAAATGGTGTTTTGATGTGTGAACATATCTATATATCATTGATCTTGGAAGAAGTAAGTGGGGCTTGTTATTCAGTGTACTCAGCAAAAGATTCCATGAGCAATCTAGTACTAGTACATGCAATCTAATAATAAATGAGCTGGTAAAATCGCTTCATACTAACACTTTTTCTCTGCTCACTCACCTCCAAAAAGTTGGATGTATTAGGTGAAAGGATTGTCTCATTCAGAAAGAAAAGATTGCATATTATTGTGAGTTAAATAATATTTAGGAGGTCAGTTTATTAAGAATGTGTCTCTCAGGGCAGCCTAACTTGTTTTTTTTTTTAAAGTTTCCATACACAGCATTGAAGAGCAGCCCAGTCCTTAACACACAATCTTCACAGACTGGAACTACCCATGAGGAGTATCTGATTAGCAAAATCTGAGTTCTGAATGCTCAAAGTTGGTTAATGTTGAATTTTTGAAGAACAAGCCCACTTTGGCAACAACATTAGCTCTCAATTAGTCTCATGAAAAACCAATGCATTTTTAAATTTGTTGATAACACTTATTCAGACTCTAAATGAATACAACTCTTGTTCTCCATAAGACTTAATATTAGACAGACTTTTGAGGATAGTTTTCAGATTAGCTAATTAAAAATGTAAGTAGCTGCAGTTGGGACTTTCGGCTTATTAACAGATTAGCTGCTGATTCTATCAGGACTCAGAATCTACTAAAGTACAAGGTGTCATTTTGATAGTTTTTGATGGCAACCACTCTTCTCATTCATTCTGCTTCAAGAATTCTTCCCACGAATAACTTCCAGAAGTTTGGTTTTCAAGTCATGTGTCTTCCACGTCTCCTAACAGCTCCTCCCCTTTCCTTTGTTTTCTCCAGAGATCTTGTTCAGCAAATTATGTATCCCAATATCAGCACTGTAAGAGGGACCTAGCTACAAAAGTGTCATTCACAACTAAACAGATTAAAAACCTTTGAAAAGGAACTCTGGAAAGTTATATATTAATTTTGCTAGACCATATGCATACATAGTTTTTTATTTATTGAGCGATCTTTCAAATAGCTAGGAAGTGAGTTTATCTTATTCAGAGATTAAAATATACATAAACTCTCTAAAATCACATTCTGAGTGATAAAATTTATTGCAGGAAAAGAGTTATATTCTTCCAACTATAAACACCTTAAACATTTGAACTAGGATATGTAATAGCTGTGATATAATCTGTCACCTCTATTATAAGACCTCATGATAATCATAACCAAAATTACTTCCCAAGAATTTTCCAAGGCTTTAGATTGTTGCTAAGAAACTTAAGCACAATTTCTGAATGAGCAGGTAAGAGAGACCCTTATTTCCCATAACTATCTGCCAAGATATAATATCTGGTGCAATCTTGCCATTTTTTCTGCCAATGAGTTTAGCAAAATGAGGTGCCTAGAGAAATGATTGAAGCTTGTTTCTTCCACATGGGCTGCTATCAAAATATCTGCCTTTGATTTAAAATTGTTTTTCCATTAGCTTGGAGAAGGCTAGACATATGAGTCCTGTCCACATCTCGCCTAATGTAACTATTTCAGGAAGAGTTTGCAGCTCGTATCAAGAACACCAAATTGCATCTCCCCTGGGTTGTTACACAGTGCTTTCTGCTGATATTGGTGTAGGTGCATGTGCCCGCCAAAGGAAAGACTCTCATTACAAATCACCTCCCTGGAATGCATATTCTTAATGGTAATACTACGTAAATAAGTGGTTTCCCTTTTTAAACTATTCTTATGCACTTTAATACACGTTCTTTCTTTAGACACTTATCATTTAGAATCACATTGTGTTTTCATTTTGAGTTCTCGTGTGCGGCTGTGTCTGTGTATGTGTATGTCTATGTTGTGGGTCTTTTTGTTGAAGCCTGTCTAACATGAGCCATTCTCTTTACAAACTTTCTTTTTTTTTTCCATTTTAATCCTTGGGGCTTGAAATGCCAGTTTTGCATCTCCAGGAACAGAGCTTTAGGAAAATGGAGATGTTATTAAATCTGTCAGAATCTTGCAAAGGGTCTGCCTACCTCAGAGCCTGACCCAGTCCCTTTTCTTCATGAGCATCAGGGCTTGCTGGGAGCTTGAGTTGAAAGTCCTCAGAAATTAGTCAAGTTAAATGAGTCTTGATTTATTTGACTTAATGTCATGGAACAAAATGGAATGAGGCCCCCCTACCTTTTCTGTTAAGACTACTGCCTTTGATTTCATAGGCAATTATCTCTGCATTTCAAAACCCAAGTAGGAGCTGCATAATATAAGGGCTCTGAATCATATATGACCCTTTTCCTTTCTAATTTTCATCTTTTCTCACCTTTCTCATTACATCTATCTATAAATGAAGCCTAAGTTAGCTTCCCAGTGTGTCAGGCAGTTCTAAAGATGATAAAATAGAAAATGTTAGCATTAGAAACAATTGTGCTAGTTGGTTTTCATTATCCTGGTTTAGCAGGTTTCTTCAGTGTTCTTTGGTACCAGGGAACTCAGGAGTGCTACCTGCCAGTGATGTGATTTCCTTTGATGGGCCCAGGAAGTGTGGAGTTGACTCTCCTTATCTCATTTGTCCTTTGGCCATGGTGTCAGGGCCTACCAGATAAACTTGGATTGGCATGAGCAGGATTGTCTATGTGGTAAGCCCATTACAGAAATGCTGTCAGACCTGGTGATTAATAGGCCTGGGTGCAGTGAAGTCACTCAATGCACAGAAAGCCCTAAACACAACTGCCTCCTCAGAAACAAAAGGCAATGTTCTCCTGCAGCAAGGATCCTGTTTACCAAAGCACTGCTCAGTCAGATAACCTTCAGTTAGTTAGTAGCTTTTAGTTCTTAGTACAATGAGGTTTGGGGGTTACATTGGAAAAATTATAATTACCTCTATAGAACATTTTAGTAAAAGCTTGAATCATTTCAATTAAGAAAATACTGCTTGAGTTCACAAGTTCAAGAACAGCCTGAGCAAAAGCGAGACCCTATCTAAACTAAAAATAGAAAAACTGAGGCAAGAGGATTACTTAAGCCCAAGTTGGAGATTGCTGTGAGCTATGACGCTATAGCACTCTACCCAGGGTGACAGCTTGAGACTCTGTCTCAAAAAAAAAAAAGAAAGAAAAAGAAAATACAGTGTGTGTGTGTGTGTGTGTGCATACATGTGAATGTGTGTGCAAACCTGTGTATTTGAAAGAGCTTCCAGCTGGGTCTACATCCCATACCTGGTAGGCCTTTCCAGGGCCAGGCTGTGATAATTATCTCTACTTTTGTGTCTTGAGCTTCTGCTTCTGTACTAACTTCTTCATTTTAACATACAAATATGTCTACATCTCTTCCTTCTTTAAAAAAAAAAAATTCCTTTCTTAGTCCCACATCCGTCTGTAGCCATGGCCCCATTTCCCTCTTTTCCTTTAAAGTTAGCTTCTTTGAAGACCAATCCAGTCCTCAGCCCTCTGCAGTCTGGTTTCCCTCCTCCTACTTGAAACCACCCTGTTGGAGGCCACCAAGGGATTTGTGCTGCCAAGTCTGGTGGGCACATCCCAGGCCTCAGAAGGGTCTTGCTCGTGTCATTTGACCTCTCCTCTGCCTTTGCTGCCACTGGGTCCATCTTCCTTCAGGTAGCCCTCTCCTTCCTTGGCTTCTCTGGCACTGGCTTTCCTGCTGTTTCTCCTCCCTGTCACCCCCGCTCCTTCTCAGTCCTCCTCCTGCAGCCTCTCCTTACACAGCGCTGTTTCAGCGGGGCCCATCCTTTCCTATTTCCCATATGTGCAGTCCGCGGCTATCACTTCTTCTCATGGCTTCACCTGAACAGCCTATAGAGGCTCAGGGCCCGCCAGTCTCCTACCTGGCCTCACACCGGGACTCACACCTGGACATTGTGCCGAGAGTTCCAATCCTCTGTTGCCACATCTGAGTTACCCTCCCCCCGCAAAGATGACTCCACTTTCTCATTCCTGTGTCTATAAATGGAACTGCCTAGCTAGAAAACTCGGAGCAATCACAGGCTTCTTCCCAGCCCTCACCTTTGGGAGTCCCCTTGACCTGTGGACTCTGCCTCAGAAATCTCTCTGTGGCAGGCCCATTCTCTCCATCTGTTCAGGCCCATTCTCTCCGTCTGTTCAGGACCTCATCGTTTCTCACCTAGTTAAATTTTTTTTTCCTTTCCCTTCAGTCTCTCCCTTTATTCCCTTCTGCTGTCAGTGGTCTTTTAAAGTCACAAAGCTAACCATGTCAACCTCCACGGACCACGTCTGTGACACCCCATCTCTTTGGGGGTAGGCTCTTAGTGTGGCTTTCAGGACCCCTCAGGTCTTACAACCTACCTTTCTAAGCCCTAGGTTGGCCATTGCTCCTCCTCAGCTGCCCTGCTCTTACACTCCTTGGCTCTGTGCTCTCTTACCCTGGAACGGTTGGCTGACTTGTCTCTTGATACTCCCGGGCTGCATATTCTCTGATCTTACAAAAACTGTGTCTTTTTCCAAATCACCAGGGTCCAGCACAATGCCTGGCACATGTTGTAGACCCAGTATCTGCTGAACTGCAATGATATGTACTGATTTTAGGTTCTGATTTTAGGGCTTGTTTTATTTTATTTATTTTAATTTTCTTTCTTTCTTTCCTTTTTTTTTTTTTTTTTTTTTTTGAGATAGGGTCTTGCTCTGTCACCCAGGTTTGGGGGCAGTGGTATTGCCATAGCTCACTTCAATCTCCTACTCCTAGGCTCTGGTAATTCCTCCTGTCTCAGCATCCCGAGTAGCTGGGACTACAGGTGCCTTCCATAACACCTGGCTAATTTTTTTATTTTTTTGTAAAGACAGGGTCTCACTCTTGCTCAGACTGGTCTTGAACTCCTAGCCCCAAGCAGTCTTCCCACCTTGGCCTCCCAAAGTGCTAGGGATATGGTATGAGCCATCCCACTTGGCCTGATTTTAGGTTTTTAACCATGATGACAAGTCACAGAGTTGCATAATGCTAAGCTTCATTTCCATTAATTTCATGGGAGATGTAGTGTTTTCTGACTAATCACTGATTCTTTAATGAGTACATTAATCATAAAATTAATGCTGATGTGACCGTCTTAAGAGATCATCAAACTTTGCTTGGCAGACATGACCAGCTCCCTCACAGAGTCCCTAAAGTGGGTGCAAATTCATCTCTGCATCCCCTGTGGAGCCCTGAGCATACCTTGCTCATACAGGTTTTCCAGAAGCCCTTCAGCTAATCAGAGTTTATGGAGAACTAGCCCTAGAGATCTCTGCTTTTTTCCTACATGACCCCTGTCCCACAGGCTGACTTATAGAACCAAAGCCACAGCAGGGAAGAGCCCTTTGTGTCACCTACATGAGAAGTTGCCATGGCCCACACTTTCCTGAACTTGACTTTTAGTCCTTATTTTTACCTTATGCTTCCTCTTGCTTGGTCTACCTAAAGAAGATATTCGGAAAATGTTCTGCAAATTCAGCCACCTTAGGGGAAAGAGGAACCAGCTGCAGTGAGCCTAAGTTATCTGGTCCTGCCTTGGAAACCTTCACCTTCTCCTCTACCAGAAGAGTGAATCCTCACCTCCTAATAGCTGGAAAAAAAAAAAAAAAACTCCAACTACTTCATATTTTATTTGTGTTTAAAAGCATCAGTATAAGAGATGCTTTTTAATATCTACCAGTCTTCTCTCTCAGGAAATTTATTCTCATATTTGACTGTAATGCCTTCATGCTACAAGTCTGTCCTCCAAAGAGAAGAAGAGCTGATTGGCATCATCTGTCTTCAAAGTCTGTATTTTTAATGGCCACTGCTAAATCTTTGGGACATAATATCTTCTCCAGATACAGTAAGCTTAGTTCCTTTATCTTTTCTGCTTATATTGCATTTTCTAGTTCTTTGTGTCTGCTCCGACTGACCTCATGTAAATTATAGTATTAGATATTGCAGAGTGATATAGGGTAAACAAGTAGACAAGTGCTTCTGGAGGGGCTTAGAATCTCTTCTAGAGGGAGGGAGAAAATAAATATGTGAAATATATTTACTTACATTAAACATTAAATAAAGACATGGCTGACTTCAGCTATACTGTACAAATAACATTGAAGGAGTATTAGAGATGGCTGTAACCAAAGTTGGTCAGTTATTGTGAAAGAAGAATAAACAGCATTGGAAAGCAAGAAGGACCCAGTCTCACCATGGAAAACCTGGAAATTCTCTTTCCTGCCCATCAGTCATGTTCATTGAAGTACTCATGTCCAGCACTTAGCACAGTGTGGGGCTTATTTTAAGCTCTCAATAAGGGTTTGTTGTCTATATGATAACAGACTGGCTGTCCTACTCTAGGAAGGGTATACATGCATCATTACGAAAGTTTTGAGATACACAAAAATCAAGAAACATAAAATCTGCACCAACAGAAACAAATGAAGCCATCCCAGCAACACTGATAAGCTGAACCAGTTGGAACTCGCATGGGTGAATCAGAATGGATGGTGTTAACTCTGTTTCTTGGAAATGAAATAATGGACCATAACACAGTCTGTCTCAAAACTTTCATAGTGACCTGTACCAGTATAGCTTGCTTTGTAAATTTGTAAATAATTCTTGTATCCTATATACTCCAGTTTTAGAAATCTTAAAAAGCATCTGTATAAGAAATGTTTTTAATGTTTACTAGTCAGAGCAGAAAGTACTTTTAAGTGGCAAAACATTACAGATATGGTATGCTATCCTACATGTGCTCCTGCTATAGGTTGCCTTTAAAACGATTATTTCTTCCATTCAGCCACCCCAAACACCCTCTGTCCCTTGTATTGTCATCTACTGCTGCCCTTGGAGCCCCCTGAGACTGTGTCATGGGGTTCCTTCTCTGTGCATTATCTTTGGGTCTCCCCTCCTTACACATGCTTAATATGTAAACAATAAGAATTAAAAAATAGTCTATGACATGTTGTATTCTGGATTGGATCCTGGCCAGATAAGGGATTTGGTGAAATAACTGGTTAAATCGGAATAAGATCTATAATGTGTGCAATAGTTAATTTCTTAATTTTGGTCAATGTCCCATGGTTACATAAGATGTAAACATTAGGGGAAGCTTGGTGAAGGGTACGAGGTTATGAACATTTTACAAGAAAAAAAGGAAATGTTAGAAACTGAAGTAAATGTGAATATCCTGGGTATTTTCAAGACATCATTTTTCAAGAATGAGAAAATTGCGAACACTAAAATATACCTTAAATAATTCTAAATATTGTAAGGTAAAGAAAGTAAAAACAAACAGCCCATCTATGCTCAGCCCCTTTCCCGTCTAGGTTTCTGCTTGGTCCTTTCCTCAACTCCTGCACTGAGTGTGCCCTCTGCACTGAGGTCAGGGGTGACCCTGGCTCTTCCTCATCTCAGTCCCATAGCCACGTGTGCTGCTCCCCAAATAAGCACTTGACTTTGGGCACATATAAAACACAATCCTTTATTCCCTCACCTGAAGGCCTGGCATCTTTTGCAATGGCATGACCATCCTGATACTCAAGCTGGATATTTCAGGAGCATTTGACTCCCTTCGCCTTTTACACTCACTCATTCTAAAGAGTCTCAGTTCTTTTGTCCAAAGTCTCTCGTATCCACCCACCTACTCTTTTACCATCTCCTTGTCGTTACCCTACAATAGATCCTCAGATCTCTTGTCAGGGATACCTTCCTGTAGTCTTCCCACCCTCCGCAACTGCCTTCAGAAAGAGGGCGTGACAAAGGACATCAGCGTGACTTTCCTATTTTAAAAAGCCATCAGTGGCTCTATATTGCTGCTGGTCTAAACAGTAATAAACATCTGCCTAGGAAAGCTATGGATATGGCTAAATTAGGTGGTCAGCTCAAACCCACCTCCCTCCTTCCTCTGCCCCCAACCCTAAGTAAACAGAAGGAGCACAGGCCTTTGGAGTCAGAAAGTCCTGCCTTGAATCTCACCTTTGTTACTTTGGGAAATTTAGTCTTTGCTCCTGAGCCTCAGTTTCCTCTTGTCTCAAATGGAGGCTGTGCTTAACATGCAGGGCTTTTGTGAGGATTAAACAAAACGATGTATGTCACACGGAACCCCAAAGTGTGCTCTTATTTATTTATTTTTTTTTTGTAGAGACAGAGTCTCACTTTATCGCCCTGGGTAGAGTGCCATGGCGTCACACTGCTCACAGCAACCTCCAGCTCTTGGGCTTAAGCGATTCTTTTGCCTCAGCCTCCCGAGTAGCTGGGACTATAGGCGCCCGCCACAGCGCCCGGCTATTTTTTTTGTTTATTTTGCAGTTCGGCCGAGGCGGGGCTTGAACCCGCCACCTTCGGTATATGGGGCCGGCGCCCTACTTGCTGAGCCACAGGAGCCGCCCGTGTGCTCTTATTATTATTATTGGTGCATAACCCCAGAGTGCCTTGAGGAACTGCTTTCTTGATCATCTCTGCCATGTGTGTATGTTATTGAGATGGAGGTTGAGATGGACCACAATCTACCTTCCAGACCAAGGAGTCTTTCTATAGGGAAGCTAATCCCGGTGGGAGAAGTTGAGCACTTTCCCTATCCCTGCTATGCTGGGACTGTGCTCTGCTTCCTGCCACAGGTGCAGCCCCTGAGCCTTTAGAATTGAAGGGAGCCCAGCCTTGGAACTGGATTCTATTTCCCAGAATAGAATGCCATTGCCACTCCCTTGGTCTGCTCATTCCTGTGGGTGCAGTAGTGCTCTTCAGCAGAGTTCTCCAGTGCCCGCCCTACTTTCCAGGAGAGCTGCACACTAGAATGCACTTACTCCAGTCCTCCATGGGGTTTGGACTGTGCTGAATGGATTCAGTGCACCATCTTGAGTGGCCTAGTATTGTGCCTGGTGTACACTTTGTGCTTAATCGGATTGGATGAGTGGATTTAATCTCTAAGATGTGGCAACTAATGCGTACTTACTTGAAAGACTGAGTAATGAAGTTCCCAGTGAGCTAGATTATTAGGCCAGTGGTTCTAAACCTTAGCTATACTAATCACCAGGAAAGTTTTTGTTTCATTTTAACATTGACTTCTGGGCTTTACCCATGCATATACCCTGCCATTTTCTAGTGCCTGGCACAGTACTTGGCATATAGCAGAGAGTCATTAATTGAATGAATTAAATTAATTCATTTAAATCACAAGAAAATGGCATAATGTCACATAAGACAAAGAGAGAAAATGTTAGGGCAAATGAGTTTTGTTTTGGATTTAGTTTGTACATGTGGTGTTTTCCAACTCTCTGCACTTTACCATCTGTCTTCTTGTCCATTATAGATTGTTTTTTCCTGTTCATTAACTGTCACCTATCCAGATGCCAGGAACTGACAGCAGCCAAAGATATTGGACTTTGTCAAGGAGTCCCAATTTAAAATATTTTGTCCCCTTTATTCCCATCTATACCTAGGCTCTAAAAATTATCCTCACTATACATGTGATAGTACATCATATGGAATGTGATGTTCAGTCCACTGTTTGCCATTAAGGAAACCATAGAAGGCTCTAGATGCATGGGTCACAATGTCAATTTTTTTCTCTAAGATCAATTTATTTAGATACAAAATAATACACCAAGAAAGGTAATTAGAGACATCATGTCCAGTCACTCAGTCACTCTCATTCTACAGTGAAGAAGCTGAAACCAGACGGATTTGGGAACTTGACCAAGATCACGTAGCTTGTTAGGGACACAGTTGAGAAATGTGATGTCCTGGTCCTCAAGCCTGGACCACTACAGTGTACTCATAGCATTTCTGATTACATTAGAAATCAAAGATCAAATTGTTCTTCCATTGTGGTACCTGTGTTAGGAAGAAAAATACCTGAGAAAAAGAAATTATTGCAGGTTTCTCAGAGGGTTTGGAAAGGAGTGTAAGTGGAAAGGGGAGAGAGCAAAGCAAAGGAATTCTTAAACGAGACTTTGAAACATATCAGAAAAACATGTGTTTTGTGGCAACACCACAGTTCACTTGTGTATCTTCCCTTGTTTGCAGAATTTTCCCCAGAGAATACCTCCTTCAGCAGATCCACCTGTATTCCCTCGCTGACCTGCAGCAGGTAAGTGCTCAGAGGGGCCACTTCATTTTTGTTCTCTTTCTGTTGACTGTGGTCTTAGAACGGAATTCTGCCATCAGAGGGGTAGTTTTCACTATAAGCCCTGATATTCAGTTAATTTTTCTTCAGAACCAAGGGGTAGAGGGAATTTAGTATAAAAATTTATAGGACAGTAACAAAGAGCTCTCATATGGTGTTGGTGGAGTATAAAGTAGTACAGCCACTTTGAAAGCCAGTTGGGCAATTTCTCAAAAAGTTGGGCATGGAATTGCCATGAGACCTAGCAATTCTACTCCCAGGTTTATGCCCAAGAGACTTGAGAACATATGTCCACATAAAAACTCACTCACAAATGTTCAGAGCAGCATTATCCATCATAAGCAAAAAAAGTGGAAACAACCCAAATGTTCATCAACTGGTGAGTGGATAAACAAAATGTTGTACATCTCTATCATGGCTATTATTTGGCTCTAAAAGGGAGTGAAGTGCTGATGCATGCTGCAACCTAGATGAAACTTAGAAATAGTGAAAGAAGCCAGACAGCAAAGAATACATATTGCATGATTCACTTTAAATGAAATGTCTAAAAAAGGCAAATTCCCAGTGACAAAAGGTACACTAGCGGTTGCCAGAGCCTGGGAGAACAGAGGACTGAGGAGTGGCTGCTAATGCATACGTGGTTTCTTCTGGAGCTGATGAAAGTGTTCTGGAATTAGTGGTGATGGTTGCTCAGCTTTGTGAATGTACTAAAAACCACTGAATTGCTTTCTTTAACAGAGGAATTTTATGGTATGTGAATTATATCAGCAAAAAATTGTATGAATAAAAAATATTTAAATTAAGTGAAGTTTAAATGAGACATAACAGAGCGCATAACAGTCAAAATCATCTCTTTATACTTTTATTAGCACATGTCCCTTTAATGATTGACCAGGTTAGCAGCCAGGAAGAAACTGACCTTTTGTGTGTTCAGCTCTAAGCCTGAATATGTTACCTTTGGTTAATCATTTAAATCAACAACTCCCTCCCTAAGAAGCTGTTAGACACTACATGATTCTTTTAAGAGTCAATTAATAAAAACAATTGTGACAACTTCTAGAGCATCTCAGACTGCTGTGATTCTGTTCTTTTGTTGCTGTTTTCCTCTTTAGTGATTTTTATCTAGAAGAAATTAGGTCAACTTAAAAATTGTGCTCATATCCTTAAGTTGTTTTTCAGACTTTAAATTATTTTTCCAGGTTGTTTAAAATGTCTTTTCCCTTTAAATTAAAAATCTTAAAAGACTTTAGTATTCTGTTTGACCCCTCAGAGGTAGAAAAGTTATTTTTCTTTTTTTCAAATTATTATTATTATTATTATTTTATTGTTTGAGATTCATTGAGGGTACACTGATTGCATTTGTTAGATAAAGTCCCTCTTATAATTGCAGCCCACCCTCAAGAGGTGTGTCATATACCATGAGCCCCATCCCCCTCTCCCCTCCCCTCTCCCCACTTGTTCATTCACCTACCCCTCCTGCCTGTATTAGCTCATCTACTACCTTCATATTAGAGTGGAGTATATTGGACTTTTTCGTCTCCATTCTGGTGACGCTTTACAGAAAAGAATGTGTTCCACCTCCATCCAGGTTAGGAAAGTTATTTTAAATGGCAGGATTAATTTTAGAGTGTTTAGTTGGAGAGGGATGAGAGAAGACTAAGGTTTTGATTTCCACTTGTGTATCAAGTTTAAATTTATTTGTACATTGTCAGCTCCCCCAACTCCTTCAGTCCTGCCTGCCCTTTACCACGTAATCAAGCTACAGTGATCTACCTGGGGTGGAAAGGGATATATTTTTAATTACAGTCATCTAGTGGTGTTCAAGGGACAGAATTACATTTGTCTATTTTCTGGAGTCTATCTGATCACAGTATCTGAGGACATGGACTCTATCACTTGAGAAGTCTGCTTAGAGACCCGGAACATTCTTGTAAAGGTGGTTTAAAATAGACTGGGTGGGCTCCAAAGTGAGTACTCTTTGAGGAAGCCTTTCAAAAACGAGTTTTGACATCAGAGGAAAGGAAAGAATCAAAGTAATTCCATATTCATTTTTGGGGTGTCGAAGTAGTGTATCCATTTGGAGTAATAAATCTTGATTTTTAAGGCTTCCTGTACCCTGGTGTCTTTTTATTTTTGCCTTTCTTTTTTTCCCCCTTGTAATAATCAAACCATACATGCCAAGCAGCTTACTTAAATCAGTGGCAGTACTATTCTTGGTCCACCAAGCCATTAGCCCCTGGAGCCCCATAAGCAGCTTAATCAGTTTTCAGCTTCGGTAGTAAAATGATCGAGGCAATCACCAGCTTATCAAACTCCCTGTGGACGGGGGGCTGGAGCTCAATGCCTCCATTTACTTAACAGCTTACTCTAACCTGGTTCTTTGTGCCTGGCTTTCAGAGCCGCAAACTTATCATATTTAGAGGATGTTTAACTCAATTACTTTTTCTGCCTGAGGTGGGTTAAATTGGATTTAGCTTTGATCTGTCTGCATCTTGACTATCAGCACTGATGGGCACCCTCTCCCCATCTTTACTCAGAAACCCTGTCCCTGGGTTTCTGAGTAAATAACAAGCATGTTTTCTAGATCTGAATTGTTCTTCAAATTGTAAGAGAAAGGACACAAGGGGAAAGGAAAAAGAATACTATTGCTTTGCGAAAAAGGACGTCGTGACGGCAGGAAACCCTACGTGACTGACCACCGCCAGCCCCACAGGGTCCTGCCCTGTTCTGGCCTCCGCCTGCCTACTTCATCCTCATCCCGTGTCATGTCCGTGTCAGGAATGTTAGAGTAAATCATTTCTCCCTATTTGATTCCCCACCAAACTGCTAAAAGTTTCTACCAAAGCAGATCTTTCTGTCCTATAAAATAACTATAGAAAAGAACTGTTGGTGTACAGATTTTGCAGAGGAAGGGAAGATAAACTAATGTGAGTGATTGAAGACTTATATAGACCCAATTTCTCCTTAGTGTATTTGATTTTTCCCATTAGCATTTATGGTTATAAAAAACAAAACAGACATTTTCCTCTCTGAAGAAAAAAAGAAAAGGTAGGGGGAAAGGTAAGAATTTAATAATACTTAAAGGTGCTGAAAGAATTCTAGTACCCCCTGAAAAAAAACTTGCAACCTTCTTGTCTCTCTTTGGTTTCATGTTTCTAGGTAACAATCCCTGAAATCGAGCAAAGATTCAATTCAGTAATTTGGCTGAAGATTTCAAGCTACCTTAATGCTTCTTTTGTCACATTCAAGTTTCCCCACCTCTTCTCGTTATTTGAATTTACTGCCGTCTTTGCATGCATCCTCCTTTACATATTATACAGTTGGATGTGAGGGAAAAACTAGCAAGGACTGACAAGTGCTCCGCAGAGGAAATTTTCTCGACTTGTACTGGGAGCTATAGTCACCTGCCCATTGGTCGCTGAGTGCCAATTATTATCAAAATCTATGCTGCCAGTAAGTCCCTAATTGTCTATGTATTTCACCATTGATTGACTTGCTCCCTGGGTATTACATATCAAAATGGGATTATTTGAACAGCACTTCCATCTGTAATCAGCTGACAGCATTTAGCCATCACACATATGGTAGAGCCAAGTACTCCTGCCTGGTAGCAGGACTGGGAAGGGGCCTAACCTGGAGGCAGTGGCTCTCCAGGTCCTAGGAGCTCTGCATGTACCACTTAGAGTCACACATTTCTTCACTTTGGAATTCTGTTAGAAAAATGTATTCAATTAATATGTTCTTTAAATGTAAATCTAGCCAAATATATTGTTGATTATTTTTTAGATAAAATCTTACAAACAGGGCAGCACCTGTGGCTCAAGGAGTAGGGCGCCGGCCCCATATACCAGGGGTGGTGGGTTCAAGCCCGGCCCCGGCCAAAACTACAAAAAAGAAAAGAAAAGAAAATCTCACAAACAAACTTTCTTTCAGGAGATGTGAATGCATAGTGGTTTTATGAACTGATAAAGTAGTTCCTTAGAAAGGATTTAATAGAAAAGGACTAAGCATATGTGAATTAATGGGCAAGTATTGGTGCTTGCTATGAAACTAAGCCACTGTTTTGAAGAGCTTTCTCTTGGTTTGCTACTTTAAGTTGGGGAAATAGAATAGAGTTTGCATTTTGTTATTCAGCAGTATCACAAATTTATGGAAAGGCTCTAAGACAGAAATACAATCAAAAGACATATTCACAAGGGCCAGGTGTGGTGGCTCACACCTGTAATCATAGCACTCTGGGAGGCCGAGGCTGGTGGATTACTTGAGCTCACGAGTTCAAGACCAGACTGAGCAAGAGCGAGACCCTGTGTCTAAAAGATAGCCAGGTGCTGAGGTGGGTACCTGAGGCAAGGGAATTGCTTGAGCTCAGGAGTTTGAGATTGCTGTGAACTATGACAGCACTCTACCAAAGGCGACAAAGTGAGACTGTCTCAAAAAAATAAAAAAGAAAAAGATAAAAAAAGACATGTTCACATGAGATAGCAGGAACTCTCCCATAACTCTCCATGCCTTAACTTCTGGACTAGCTGTCCCCTTTTGCCTGTGAAGTGTGTGACAAACCATCTCTTTGTTCACATCCCCTTGGCTTGTTTAACACTGATAACAAGTTTCCAAATTTTGAGTACATTAGTGTGAGTAAATTAATGGTCAAGCGTTCTTAGTTGTTCTTAAGGAGCAAATCAGAACCCTGGTTTAATATGTCATTCCTTGGACTGTGTAAATGATAGGAGAATTCTTCTGGAGTTCCTTCTACTCGCTGAAAGAAAAGGTCAGGTTTAACCTCTAAATTTTGGCTACCTGTGCTACTGTGACAAAACCTAAAATGTATATTAATGACCAGCTCTTCTGGTATTACGCACCTTTGGGACACATGTAAGTTAAGCATTGAATGACTCTATTTGTGGTAATTCCTGAGAAAGGACACTGGATGACCCCAGGGGTGAGGCATTTGGTTAGAGCGGCCCCTCCAGCCCCACCACTTCAGCCCCCAAGACACACACCTCTCTTGTGAGACAGTCTAAGGAGCTGATTTCTCTTTATTTACCTTCCGTGGGCCTAAATTTCCAAACTAGACTCTACATTTAAGTTAAGGCAATTTAGATTCTAGTTAGTATGAAATATATTGCTGGAGAAAAATAAATTATTATCTTGGCACAATTTCATTTGTCTTACTAATAAGTTGAAAATACAGCATAATATTTTAGGGGGAGAGACATCTCAACACATACGTTCTAATGAGGAAAAAAATGGTGGAAAATTCCAGAAGTTGAGTACTTACTAAAGAATTGTAAATCAGGAAGGAGGGGAGGACCCACAGAAAAGAGAGAGAAGTGAGCAAATGCTCACAGTGTTTCTGGAGCTGCCTGGAACTGTCTGAGCTGTCTGTTTTACACTAAAGCAGTAAACGCTTAGCAACTGAGTTAACTTACAGAGCATGCAAATGTTTGATGAATTGGTGAATGGATGGACGGATGAAAATGTACATTCCTGCACACATACACTGTCCTGAACTCATTAGTTTTATCTCCCCCAGCCCACATCCTCCAGAGCAAAGCAAACTAATTAGTTTAAAGTTAGCCCCTAAAAAAAGCAAAACTAGAAATGCTGACCTGTGAAATAACAATGCACAGAATTCTAAAACCAAATAAAAAGTTATGAATAATGATGAATTGCTTTGTGTTGCAAGCTTTCTGAAGCCAGCCGTTCCTGAACAGCTAACTTTTCACTTAACTTTTTTGCTAGTCCCTCAAATGTTTGTGACCTAAACATTGTTGGAACTGGCCCCTGAAGAAACAATACAAACGGTGTGCCCACCTCAAAGACTTCCTAGTTTTTTCTAGCTAGCGTGTAAGATCACCAAAAGGCAACGTTTAAGTCATTTTGAAGCTTTGCTGAATTCTTCTTCAGAAAGTTATGTGAGTTATTTTGCATGGCCCTGCCGCACCACGCAAGCACATAATCAGAGAATGTTTTTCCCTGTGGTTGCTCTTCACAGCCACAGACAAAGGCCGAGCCTAAGCGGGCACCCAGCGCAGCTGCCCTTTCACCGAAGAAGTAACAGGTGATGACCTTTATTCATACAGGGGTTGACATCTTTGAATCCACAGCCCACAGGAACACAGTGCCTCAGTGCCCACAAGCCAGTCACCAGTCCCAAGCCTCAGGAGCCCGAGGAACATGTATTCACAGCCTCTCAGCAGCCCTGATCCCGGCACCATTGTCCACCCAGGCATTAGTGGGCAGGATAACTAATTAGGAGCATTTGGATTTAACAAGCAGAAAAACAAAGCGTGACAGCTCGCCTGTGTTGTTCCATGGCCAGTGCCTGTGTCCGCTGCAGCCAGCAGTGCCTTCAGAACCAGTCAGGACATAATCTGGGGTGAGTCAGGAATGAAGACTCCATTAAAGTATCACCAAATCTTTGTTAGCTATTTGAGTCAAGATTGTTCCAACCAATTAAAGAACCAAGAAAGAGGACCATAAGTTATTTAAGGGACAAACTATGCCTTTTAAATAAGTGGGTTTTTAAAAAATGAATGCATATTTCCTTTGAAAATTTTTCTGGAGTGGAAGGAAGAGATTGACTGTAACTCTGAAGTCTGGACGGGTCAGCAACAGAGCCCATGGAAGAGAGCTATTTCTCAGTGGAGCAGATTCTCACATATTCCTTACCTCCTGCTCACTCTCGGGAGCTTCCAATCTTGTGGGATGAGCCCAGACTGGAATGTGTCTTCTGACACCTCACCTTCACTCTCTGGTGTCCTTGCCACTTGCTAATCCTTACTACTGGGTTTTCTGGGTGTCTGGGTGGTGGGCCAGTTAGCTGAGTGGGTCAGAGCAGGTAGGAACAAGGTGCGGGTGCAGAGTGCTCTCCATGTAAGCTGGCTGGTCTTTGCCCAGAGAAGATGTCCCTGTTCTGCAGAACCAGGCACCAAGCTTGACTCCAAGCTAGTCCACAGATGATTAAAGGATTGGGGAACTGGGTAGAGGCTGCAGCAGAAAATGGGGACAGCTAAGGGTGAAGTCACTGCACTTTGTGGAACACCAGATCAGAAAGAAGAGAGCCCCCTTGTCCACACACTTGATCTTAGCCAAAAGGCTGAGAAGCGATAGAGCCCCCTTGTCCAGGTGAACAAGAGCTCAGTTGAGATGAGGATTCCAGAAGCCAAACTGGAGCTGTCAGGTATGAACAAAAGAGTGATGAATAAGGATGTGGCCACAGGATTGGGTGGTGTGTAGTCAGTGGGGAAATCGCTTTCCTGGGGGTCCAGTCACCTGGTTCCCACTTCTCCTTTGGCTCTGGTCATCCGATTGTCTTTGTTGTTGGGTTTTTGTTGTTGCTTCCATTTATATAAAGCAATCATAATACTGGCTAGGTTAGGCCTATCTTCAAAGAACATTTACTTAAAGATATAGTAAATGATAGGGCCATTCTTGCCTGTGGTGAAATTGGGCTCTCCCCTCTCACCCCCTCCTTCTGCCGCACTGTCTTTTGGCTAGCAAAGCACATTTCTGTATATTCACTATTAGTTGCTGTATAAACAATTATCCCAAAACTTAGAACCTTAAAACAGAAGCAAATAGTAACTACTGTCTCTCCCAGTTTCTGTGGATCAGGGACCCCAGAGCAACTTAGTTGGGCAGTTTTGGCACAAGGTCTCTTATGCGGCTGCAGTCAAGATGGTGGCTGGGGCTGCAGTCATCTGATGAAGTCTTAGGTGGGGCTGGGGGACCCACTTCCCAGCTGGGTTGTCTCCCTGGCTGGTAAGTTAATGCCAGTTGTTGGTGGCACAGCTCCTGTCTAGTGCACATGGGCCACGCACAGGTGGCTTAAGTGTCCACAGGGCCTGAGAGCAGGCTTGTGAATTACCAGAGAGAAGGAAAGCCAGATGAAGCTATCCTATGTATGCCCTTGCCTCGGAAGTCAGGTAGCATCAATTCTGCCACGTTCTATTCATTAGAAATCAATTACTAACTCCAGCCTCCATTTAAGGGAAGGAGAATTAGGCTCCACATTAGGCATAGTGAATATATTTCTAAATCACCTCATTACCAGGCATGATGGCTCGAGTCTGTAGTCCTAGCAACTCAGAGGCTGAGGTAGGAGGATCACCTGAGCCCAAGAGTTTTAAGGCTTCAATGAGCAGTAATCACGCCACTGTACTCCAACCTGGGCAGCAGAGGGAGACCATATGAATCAGTCAATAAACCATAAAGTCATAAATTACCATATCCTGTAATGATAACATGTCATATTTGTATATTGCTTTATAGTTAAAAAAAATTATTTTCAAAACAACTTTGTGAGACGCAAGTATGCCTCATTTTATACCCATTTATACCCACTACAGACATTAGCTGTCTTGCCACAGCTACCCACCTTCTACTGAGTGCCTGAGCTGAGATCGAAGCCCAGGCGCTCTCACTACTCACCCAGCCTTCCTTCTCCTGTGCCCCAAGGGTGGATATGTATAAAAATAGGCAGTCTTTTGGGTAACCTCACACTTGCCATGTTAATGGCACAGGGATGTAAGGGTACAAATAAAATAATATTGCAAAAAAGCACAAGAAAAGAGAAATACGACGTCAACTATGATTCTTGTAGTTACTGCCTGTGCACAGTCTGAGAGGTATCCAGAAGCAAAAGCTCCTCTGTCGCATGTGATACACTCACAGGGAATGGCCTTGGGTCCCAGGGAAGTGTTTTGAATGGTCCTATGCTGCAACAGCCAGCATGAAAGGGGGCCCCAGTAGTCCTTCTGTTCAATCCCACAAATATATCCTGAATGCTTGTGTTCCCCAGGCTCTGTGCTAGCAAGAGAAGAGACAAAGATGACTAAGTCTCAGTCCCTTGTCACTGAGCTCACACTATGAAGAGAGAGGCACGCAAGCATTTTTTCTTTTGTGTGTTGGTTTTTGTTTTGCCAATAGAGTTGCATACAGAATACCTTGGGAACACATTCATCCAGGTGTGGGATGGGATTTTGCAAAGATAGCTGCACCATACCTCCCATCCTGCATGCCCTTCTTTTACTGTGACTTGGACACTCCTCCCATCCAGTGGTGGGATCTGTTCTCTCTCACCATAGTTGAGTGGGCCTCTGACTTTGGAAATGATGCCATATGACTTATAAGGCCAATTTTTAAAAGGTAATGTAGCTTTAATCTGGTGCTTTCTGGGGACGCTCACTCTTACAACCTAGTCGCCATGTCATGAGGAAGCCCAAACTGGCCCGCGTGGAAAGACCACCCATACAGGCTATGTGTAGTCATTCTAGCCAACAGCCCAGCTGAGCCTGAGCTGACAGCCACATCAACCACTGGAGATATGAGTGAAAACAGCCCCAAATGATTCCAGCTCCTTGCCTTCAAGTCTTAACTGAGGCTTCAGAGGAGGCTTATAGAAATCTTAGAGCAGAAGCAAGCCATCTCCACTATGTCCTGCCTGAACTCCTGACCTACAGAAATTCTTCTCCTGAGCATAGTAAAATGATTGTTTTGCACCACTAGGTTTTGGGGTAGTTTGTTTTGCAGCAATAGTGACCAACACACTCCATAATGTGGCCATCAGGGAAGGGTTCCTAATGGCTGTGATTATAAGTGAAGATGTGGGGCCTGTAATCGTGAGGCAGGCAGAGGACTTTTAGGCCCTGGTAAGCTCAAAGCCCTCAACAGCTTGACCCACAGTGCTTCTGTCATGGGGGAAGCAGGAGAAAAAAATTCCATTACTAACTTTGACATTTCTAAAGAACATTATCTGCATGCTTCAGGATTATTTTGATAAATTGTCTCAACAAAACATTCATGGAATGAGTATAATGGTATCACTTGGCTTCCCATAGAAATGAAAGATTCTGTGATGTGTCTAGAGCTGCAAAGAGCAAGGAGTTGAGTTTTTAATCTTTCTGTCCCACCTGTGCACCTGAATCCTGAGCCCAGTTCTCTGTCACCAACCCGCTGGCCTTGTGTTTTCTCACTGTTCATTTATTCATTCAGCAAATACTTAGCAAGCACATACTATATGCTAGAGGACATGTTAGCCTTAAATTTGATAAGGGTGCATCTTCTCCGAAAAGGACAGTGATTCTTGCTAATTACAGCCCAGTTCCAACACTGTGTGCTAAGAACTTCCAGTAGAGGCTGCTCGGGATTCTGCTGGGCAGAAGTCCAGTGAAGTCCAGTGGGACTGTACCCTTGATGCCTTGTGCCAGCCATCCTACCACATTCACAGGTGGTCTTCCAGGAGCCAGACGGATAACTAGAAGGCCATGTCTATTCCTGTGTTGAAGGCCGAGGAGGTTTCTAACATTCACCTGCTGATGCTCCAGAGGTGGAAGGAGGAAGTATGGCAGCCTCACAGGACAGCAGCATTACTACGTGTGTCTTAGTGAACACCACCATCTGTGTGGGATGGTAGCCTGCAAGTCCACTTTATGTTTGGAACTTGGAGCTCTTCAAAAATATCACCCCATCTTTCCAAGGAGACATCAGAAGGCGGACAGGGGCAGCTTTTCATATCATTGGTTAGCCTTTTATTTTAATTTCTTAATACATCTTACTGAACCATCAACATATTTGCTCCTGGAGTTTTAAATGAGATTCAGAACAACTTAGGATGCCAAGGAACATCTTTATAGCACAAAAAAGAAGGAAGTATAGGAAGCAGCATTGAAAAAGCTGCTGGAACATTAATAAGCCTGGATTTCTGTAGCTATTGAGCTGGGTTCTTGTCACTCAGAAAGAGGCTGTCTGTTCTGAGAGCAAAGTCATTCATTCACTCACCCATATGAGAAGAAAGTGATAAGCATCATTCATGTACCAGCCACTTACAGTGTCACGTACTGGGCCCAGGAGGGAAAAGGCACAGCACCTGTCCCCAGAAGCACATTCTCTCCCAGTCTGTACTGGGGTGGTAGGCACAGCGACCAGGCAGCCTTACCAATCCTTTTCACATTTTAAAGGAGAGGACTATGGCTCTAAAACAGTAACATGGACTGGGATTCCTACAAAGATCAGGCAAATAATGTCTGTGCCCAAAGCAGTCCTGGATGAGTCCTAAGATTGGGAGGCTGAACCAGAGAAACCATCTTTATCCAAAGGGGCTACTCCGCCCCAAAGGCGCCAGCTCTTCCCGTTTTCCAAGAGAAGCCGGAAATCCGTATTTTTATGTGAAATTTCTCAATATTTAAACACTCTGCAGGCCAAACAAAACACAGCCACCAGTTTTGACCTCTGCTTTATAATAGAGAATGCCGGCTTTTGTTCCGTCAAACTAATGAATGCTCAATTACGAGAAGGAATTTGGAGGTTAGTGTTAGATTGTGCTCCTCAAAAGGCTGCAGACCCCATCCCAAACCCTTGAGA
The DNA here is from genome assembly GCA_963573935.1 of Arctocebus calabarensis. Lineage (NCBI taxonomy): Eukaryota > Metazoa > Chordata > Mammalia > Primates > Lorisidae > Arctocebus > Arctocebus calabarensis. Next base: position 39,684 of record CAUYON010092171.1, read on the forward strand.
TACTAATTGACAGACTTGCACAGGCTGACAGCTGGGCCCTGAAACTGGACACACACAAGGAAGCAGGCAAGCTATTCCAGGTCACTTTGCAAGGTCAGGACAGCAATGCAAACATTAAGAAGGTCGGAGACAAAGGTCAGGTGGCAGCAAGGAAGCCCTGCATCTCCTCGAGCTGTCCGTTAATACATCATATTCAAAAGGTTATCACCAGACTCCTTCTCCCTGGCATTGCTTTGTGAAGTGGAAAATTAAATAGAAATCAAAATTAAGATGACTGTCAGGAGCTTTTAGGAGGCCAGCACACCAGTGAGAGGCGAACATGGGATGGAGTTTCTGCCTGGAGCAAAGGTCTCCAAAGGGATGATGATATCTGTGGGCGTCGAGCATCACAGAGGTGCTGGCCCCTGCCGTGGTTACACACCAGAGCTTTGAAGGCCACCTGCTCAGGTTCAAATGCCTTATCAGCCCAGATGCACCAGGTGACCTCGGGCAAGTCATTCTCTTCATGCCTCAAGCACTTCTTTGCTGAATTGTGGGTAGTAGCACCTGCCCCCAAATGTTGGTGTGAGGCTTAGAGTTAGTTTGCATGAAGCACTTAGAATTCTGCCTGCTGCATCAGGGCTGGAAGCTCTAGTAGTAGAGCTAGACACAACTGCTGGTGTTAGTGTGGCTGTGAGATGTGGACCTTACACAAGTGGCTCCCAGGAGCTTTCTTCAGTGTCATCAAGACACCGCCTTTGTGACCACTAGACTGCAGCCATCATTACAGAAGAAATGCTTGCTACGTTCCAGTTTTGCCTGTGACATTCTGCTAGGGAATCTAGGAACCTATTGTAGCCATGGCCGCAAAGTCCCCAGGAAGAGCAGCACCTTGGTAGTGAAAGCAGAAAAACCTTCTCAGCTTCCTCCTGCTTCCAGGATGGAGCTGGGCTGGACTTACCCAGCAGCTCCACTGGCAACCTGGAGATGCACGCGCCTCCCTAGAACTGCACTAGCCCAGCTGCTGCTCTCTGAGCCTCACCACCTTTCTTTGCTCTAAGAGCGGCCTTCAGAGCTTGCAGCAGAAGGTGGGATCTGGCTTGCAGAAAAGGATAAGCTCCTCCACTTGTGTAAGGTCCACATCTCACAGCCACACTAACACCAGCATCAGTATCTTTGAAGGACACATGCCCTTTGGGTGGGTTGTGCTCAGACATCTTTTCAATTTTAGAAATAACAAAAAAAAACTGTAAATTTTCTACAATCAGAGAATACACGTTTTTGTGCTTAAAGAAAATCATGGAGTCCACACTATGTTCGCAACTACGGAAGAGAGAAGCTTACTGGACTGAAATGTTGGCAGAAACAAAGAGAAGCCATGTTCCTTCCCACCTGCAATTATAGTTTTACTAGCTTGTCAAGCACACACAGAATGTGCAGTACATTCTTCCCTTGCAGTAGGGGAGAGGCCCTGCTGTGAATCTAATTGGCTTTCTAGCTTCCTTTAACGTGAGGTGGAAGGGAGTCTGACTGAAGGGCCTTTACTTTTAGAATTAACTGCCGTTGAATTGTGTTTAAATTCCATGCATCTCCCCAAAAGCATCTCTTCCATTAAGTCTTAGTCAGAAGTGTAAGCACAGCTTGCCTCTGAAAATATCCCCCCATCCCCATCATTTCTCATCACTTTATATAAGCAGAGTTTCTTTCTTTTTCTTAAAATGGATTCTCAACGTAACCCTATAAAGATTATTTCCAATCCTGTTAACTTCCACCAAAGATATACGGCAGGTTTAAATGACAAGTTCAACAGTACAACCCATTGGGACCACTTTTTACTCTGGCTTTGGTACACTGTTCCCAAGAGAGCCCAGGCACGTATTTGCTGAGAAACTGTCCTCATTACTTTACTTCTCCAGTCCTGAGTTTCCTCATTCATGATGTAAGAAGGTTGAGTTAAGCAATCTTTCCAGCCCTTTCCAGCTCTAGGGGTCTGGTACTATGATTTCATGTTCCTTGAGAAGTGACTAAATTGTGGACACCTCTCCACATGCATCGCCTTTCTGAGCCTCCCTAGCCAGTTTGCGTAAAGAAAGCATCTGAACTTTTGGGTGCAGCAGAGAGCCTGGAATGAAAGCCCCCAGATCACTGAATGTGGCCTCTGCACCTTCAGTTCTAAGTGATAAATGGCGAGATTTCCATTTGCCAAAGGTCAACTATTTGAACTTTTTGTCCTTAAATAGCAGTTGTACACATTTTTCATAAATAGGACAGTTTACAAAAGCAAGTTAAATATACTGATTTTATATATTTCCTAAAGACAAATCTTCTTCTTAATACCTTACAACCAGTGGCAGTTTAAATAATGCCAGCACACAAAAAATTGAGCAGGAAACGTGTGCAGAAAATAATACGCCATCTAGGGGATTTCCTACTGAAACGGGCAGTAGCAACGAGGTGATCTAATGAACTTTGAGTTGGTGTTTGCGTTCAGGCTAACAGCTGAGGCCCAGTGGCAGATCAGCTGTGCAAGAGGTAGAACTATTTACGGACTTATGATAGACACTGAAGAAATGGGTCACTGTAAGGCAAGATTCGGAGCTAGAGGCAAAAGGAAATCAGGAGAAAGAGATTGTGAGAGGATTCCTGGCTGGAGCAGGGGTCAAGGGTGCAGAGAGAAAGTAGGTTAGGCGGTCATGGGTAATAAAACTACTGATTTGAGTTTCACCTTTCTCTTTTCTCTGCCTTCTGCCTGCTGGGGACAGGGACCAACCAAGTTGCAGACAGGCAGAAGGAGCTAGAAAGCACCGGGATTGTCAGCCCCGGTTGTAAAGCCCACTCAGTTCTCTCTAGTTTCACAGCACTGAGCCAGGAGAACTTACGACCCAGGATGGCAACAACAATTTTGTTTGTGTTCAGTCCTTTACCGAGTCACAAAATATATCTGGTGCTTAAAATCTATGTAAAATGAGATGGTTGTGCTAAATAATTAGATTAATAATAACTCCCTTTTATTATTGAGCACTTACTTTAGGCCAGACTCTGTTCTAAATCTACGTGGATTATCTCATTTAATCCTCACAACAGCTCTCTGAGATTGGAACTATTATTATCCACATTTTACCCAATGAGATTAACTCGCCCAAAGCTAACTAACTCACGTGGAAGAGCTGGGATTCAAACCTAAGCTGTCCTGTTCTAGCATTCATCTATTTTCTTTTCTTTGCTCAATTTTGTGAGAAATATTTCAGATTTACCAAAGCATAAAGAAGACTGAATACCACCAGCTGCATGGCTATTCCTGCAGAGGAAGGACTTGCTTTTTTAGAGAAATGGGAATATGTTCTGAACCACTAAGTTGGACTGTGTTCTTCTAGCACTAACATTCTCTCTTTCTAGAGGCAGACTGCTACCACTTGGCAGCAGAGCAAACCCCCCAAGTTTGGGGGGAATGCTCCATTCTGAAGTTCCACCATGTCTTGGCCTGGAAGGAGAACAAATTGGGCAAAGGGAAGAGAACCAGGAAAATGTGCCCATCACTAGCGCCAGTGTGGCAGCACCACACAAGGCAAAAACCCAGTGTCCAGAGAGACTCAGGGTAGAAACTGTGTTCATACTGGTCAGAGCCAGCTTTCTGCCTAGTTTCCCCCAAATAGACCGTAAACCCTAAAATTATTTATAGGTCAGTTTCAGCCAGTGCCATGGTGGTCAAAATATTCCCATTCTGTCCACATCAATGACCTATAGTCATCAAAACCAGCAAGATTCTAGGACAAAGGAACTGGACAATCCACAAGCCAAAAGAGAAAAGCAGGCTAGGTAGATACAGATTTATGATGCTGTGAATGTGCTTTTTGTTTTGTTCTTCAAAAATTTATGGAATTCCTAGCACTCCGGGAGACCAAGGCAGGTGGATTGCTTGAACTCAGGAGTTCGAGACCAGCCTAAGCAAAAGTGAGACCCTGGCTCTAAAAATAGCAGGGCCTTGTGGTGGGCATTTCTAGTCTCAGCTACTTCGAGAGGCTGAAGCAACAGATCACTTGAGCCCAACAGTCAGAGGTTGCTGTGAGTTGTGACGCCGCAGCACTCTACTGAGGGCAACAAAGTAAGACCCTGTCTTAAAAAAAAAATGGGGGGAATTAAATTTCTGTATGAATACAGACCATGAAAAAAAGGGGGGTTAGTGCATTCTGTATCTATAGCTGCCACTGACCTGTGTTGGTTTGTATTTTTAGTTGGCCTGATTCCAAAAAGAACATTTGAGGCAGAACTTTTTTCTCTTTCTTCTTCTCAGCCCTATCCACTGGTTCCAAACATTGGCATACACACTTATTAACGATGATTCTTTGCTGCTCAGGCTCCCAAGTGTCTGGAGTTCAGCTAGCATCTTTCCTATAGAATGCAGTTAAAAAAACTGACTTCTAGAATTGCAGTCAGCCTAGAGCTTCCCTTCAGCCACTAGAAAAAAGAGAGAGCAAAAATCCCAGGTGCAGCTGACATTTTAGGTGTATACGTAATTTACCAAATTGTTGACCTTTTAGGCCATGGTCACAAAATGAATTAGCAGCTCCCTCACCCCAAACCCGAAGAAGGAAGGGTGTCCCTTGGCTCTGGCCCAGGGGCCCGCTGGCATACAGTGTCAAACAGCAGCACAGTGGTACGTTTTGGCCACAGAAGGCTTTGGGGTGGCAGAAAGGGCCAAAATAGCTGTGGTATAAGTTGGCCAGGATATTAAGCAAATCTGAGTTTAATTTAACATAGAGATAACAACCCTTTTTTTGTTTTCCAACTGGCTGCTACTTTCTCTGTCTCCATGGAACCAAAGATTTCAGCCAGGACTTAGTTGAGGGTATTTTCAAGTCCTTTCAAAGTGCGACATGTAATGGTCTTTACACAGGCTTTCAGGTTTACCTAGGCAAGACAGGCTAAGGATACAAAGGCACATGGGTATCTGGGGAGCTGAAAATGGATCTTGAGGCTTGAATTCCTTGTATGAGTTTGCTTAAGCCACATCGCCTGAGCCTAGAATAGAGAGGCAGGCAGTCTGTCTCCCTGGGATAAGGAAGGATTTGGAACTCAGCGACTGTGAGGTCTTGGCCCCTACTGCGTTTTCTGGTTTGTTTTGTTAGCAAGAGCAAGTTATTCTAGTTTCTTGCTTCTGGGTTTTTCTTCAGCACACTTTAAGCAATGAGTCTCCACCCCACTAATGGCAATGGGGTGGATGGAATGGGATAATGAAAGGGGTGGAGAGAGAAGTTGATTCAGCTGCTTAGGATGAGGGAGGCAAGGACACTTCAGACCTGGAGCTGGCTTCTAAACCCATCAAGGGTGGAGGGGGAACAGGGGACCACAGGATTGAAATCATCTCGACCCAAGAGAGGAGCTGAAATCTTTCACAGAAACTGATAGGACCGCCATGCTAGTTAGAAAAGCCAGTCTATGGTCTGTGCTACAGTTTCATTCCCATGACATGACTGACAGTGCAGGAGAAGTTTCGTGTCTAGAAAGTAGTCTGTGAAGTGTAACCAGGCAAAAATGATTATAATGTGACTTAAAATGTTTAAAATGGTAAATTGTATGCTGTGTATGTTTATCACAATAAAAAAAATACTATCCTTTTAAAAAAAGGTTATGATTATGAAAATCTCATGAAGGTTATGTCAAACAGTTGGATGAAAATATTTCAGATTGTATATGAAGCCCGCACACTGTACCCCATGA
>CAUYON010092172.1:0-60013 GCA_963573935.1 Arctocebus calabarensis
AAGTACATTACTTAAACATTAATTTTTTAATTCAACTTATCAATATGTTGTTTAGGATATAAGTGAAACCTGTTTATAATTTCCCCTAACAACAATATATTTTCACCAATTTCAATATTAGATGTATCCAGATCAAGTAGAATGATATTGAACTATTTCTTCTTTTTTTATTGTTCATAAGATTTCTGGAATTGCTTTTCTTGTAAAATCATTGTGGCCTATGAGTTTATGATAGTTTGAACTTTGTTATTTAATTTAATTCATTGCTTAATTACTGTTTTCCTATGAATGATTATACTGTGGCTAATTGGGGGGGCAGAGTTAATACTTTGCATGAAATATCTTATTTTATAACAGTAAAATTGCTTCTTTTGTCTTGTGATTTTTTTTGAGGTGAAATTTGAATTTTTGTGTGAGTAGTAATATTATACCTATCTTGAGTGTCTTGCTTGCTTGTACTGTATCACATCATAACTTTGTTTAATTCTTAATAAACTGTTCACTTGGTAAAAAAAAAACATTTACAGTCATAAGTATGTGGTGATATCATGAATTCAGTTGCATACCACTGCAATAAAGTGAATATTTCAATTAAAAAAAATGTCTCTAGTCATTGTCAAATGTCCCCTGAGTTTTATATTTTATCAATCCTAAAACACATGTTTTATACTATAGCATCTATGAAATTGGAATGTATTTTAACAATTGGTGGTATCTTACAATTTCTTCCATCCAGGAAGCAGTAATGGTATGGTCATCATATGCAAACTTAGTTGTTTAAAGATTAAGATTAAAGATTTATTGCAGTTCAATTCATAGTCACCAAGGGGTGGAAGAAAGCCAAGTGCCCATCAACTCATGAATGAATTAATAAACTGAGGTATATGTATACCATGAAGTATTATTTAGCCATAAAAAAGGATGGAGACTTTACATCTTTTGTATTTACATGGATGGAGTTAAAACACATTGTTCTTAGTAAAGTATCACAGGAATGGAAAAGTAAATATTCAATATACTGAATACTAATATGAAACCAACATATAAACAACTATACTCCCACACAAAAGAAACAGGTAATATCCTAAAGAGGGGAAGGGGAAAAGGGAGAAGGAAGGGTGGCAAATTCTCACCTAATATGTACAATGTAAGGGTATACAGCACATCTCCCTGGGTGAAGGGCTCAACTACAACTTGAATTTTATCTTAGAAATGAAAACCATGTAACCTAAACATTTCTATCCTCATGTCAATATGGAAAAACAAACAAACAAACAAAAAACAGAACAAGCTCTCCACAGGGGAGAAAAAGCATTTGAGGAAAGAATATGAGTATTGGCCTTGCCTTATAATCTGTCAACACCTGGAAAAATCAAGAATGCTCTAGCCTCAAAAATTGCAGAATGAGAGTCAGCTTCTTGGAAGAAAATTCCAAAAAAAGGAGAGGAATGCTCAAAAGAAATACTGCATTATCAGCACTGTTGATGGCATGGGGAACACTAATATATAGAAAAATATAAACTTTGATGACTCTCAGTTGAAAAATGAATTATAAGAGTTTGAAGGCAAATACACAAAATTCCCTAATTTATTTAACATATTTCTTTTTATGTATATACAAGACTGATATATTTTAAAATCTGATTTAAAATAAGTACAAAAGATCTCTAAGTGATGTGAAAGAATTGAGACTGTTGAAATATTACCTAAAACTTAGAAATAGAAGAAATCATTAGCTATTCATTCAGTGCAGTGCTGAGTTTAATTTTCTACTTACTTAGCTAATTTTGCAAGTATAGGGCAAGATTTAGTTTGTAGATTTATTTACAGTAGAAATGCAGATAATTTCTCTCCAGTGAAATGGATGAGCCCAATGATGATGGCTATAACCTTGTCTGACATCAATTAATATTTTGTTTTGTTTCATTTAAATTTAACCCGACTATCTGTTAAACTGTCTCTATGTGTACCTAGCTTCTCAGATGCTCCTTGGACTGGTTTTAGCATCATTCTTGTTCTTTCAATAATTAACAAGTTGAATAAAATCTATGACATGTTTATTTTAAATTCGCATGAGGGTTTTGTTCTTTAAAACTTTGAAAACATCCTTTAACGAGACATAGGGCAGTGAGCAGCATTCCTTTAGTGGTGCATAAAATGATTGCATGTGTCCCAATTGATGGCATGCTAGCTTTGATGGTTTATGGTATTGCTGCAGCATCAGCTTGTATGCCAGCAGTGAGCTAATTAAAAGGATATTAGTAGGACCCAATCACCAGTGTTGTGAACATGCCATCTCAAAATACGTTGATGAAGCATTGGTCGAAACACACTCTGTAGTAGTATTTTGCCTATTCAATGTCAGAAACGGATTCCCGTACTGGGGGAATTTTCTGGCTATGATGATATCTTATAGCACATGAGCTACTTTCCTGCTGCAGAAGTTGAACTTGGTGGGCACTTGCTCCCCCTGACTCCTTTGAAGCCAGGACACAGGCACGTGGCACGCTGCCCTCGCTCGTAACTGTAAATTGGGAACTGGTGCCTCAAGGAAGCAGGATCTTCAGGGCATCGTCTCCAGGGATGGGGCTGGCTGGGCAAGGAGCTCTGGACAAGTGCCTAGGGTGGGGCAGTTTCCATTCTCCATCTGGGGCCCGCGAGGCAGCTTGGTGGCCTGATTTGACAGCTTTGTGTGGCCTCTGAACCTGTCTCTCCAGCTACTTGGAAATGCGGTGAACCCTCAATATTTTTTTAATAGCTTCTTAATGTTCTCTAATCATTGACAGTTAGTTTCTTGAAAAAGCAAACTTTGATAAAACGGACATTGGAACTAGAAGGGCTTGCAGGCAGCAGTGCTTTGGGAGTAAATTTGGCTTTCTATCTGCCAGGTGTGGTAATGACCCAAACTAATTACATTTGAGATGAAAGACATTTTAAAATGTAATATAGACCTAGAGAGGCAGGGCTGCTGTATTTCCATTCTCTATCTGCAGTCCTTGAGGTGGCTTGCAGGTATTCCGTTTCCCAAAGCATTGAGAGCGTTCCCAGCACCTTTGAAAATGACGGCAGTGGGGGACCAGAAATGGCCAGTAGTGCCTGGGTGGGGCTAAAGGCAGTGAAAAGACACTAGTGTCCTTGAGTTTTCCCCTGGTTGTCTAATACTTCCTTCTTAGTCACCCTGATGATGGCTTTGTGGAGGCTGGTGGAGGTGAAAGACGCTGCATTGGTAATGGTTGTTTAGTCTCAACGTGGATATCAGGATGCCCAGGGTTCTGGCCGTGAGCTAACGATGATTTCTGGGGTCTTGGAATGCCACTTTAGCCCTCTCATCAAGGGGTAAGGATTTATTTGGTCATGTAATAAACAGAATTTTTGGCCAAGCTCTCCCCCCTGAAGGCCCAGGGAGAGGATAGGGCAGAGCCCAGTTCTTTAGGGTGTAATTGGTTTAGGTGTGGGAAGCCTCTGGCAGAATTCCCACATTGGCTCCCTGACCCACAGTAAGGATAAGAAGGGACAATGAAAAACCTCTGAAACTCCTCTTCCAAAGAACCAGTTAACCTTTTAAAAGATTCTTATTCTGCTTAAATCATCTGGAGACTGTTTCATTTAATGTGACCTAACTGATACAATCATGTATGATTACCTTTACAATAAATTATAGATTTAAACCCAAAAGTAAAAAAAGGAGTTTCAGTCTTGGCAGGTGGTGTGTGTATCAAAGTCAGGTAACTATATTTCGAACAGAGAAAACTAGCTCCCGTGATAAAATAGTCATGACCTTCTGCAGGTACTTAGCAGTTCACTGAGTAGCCAAGAGGCTGGATTTGGACACACCAGCATGTTTTACTGATTTAAACAACATGCATGCATGCCCATCTATTGGAGCACAGGCAAAAGTCCTGAGGTTTGGCCAAAATAAAAATGCTGCATTATGATGGAACAAGAATCTGTGGAAACATAAACATATTCAAAATCTCTAGGATTGCTCTACTATAAACAAATAATTGACCTTTATGCTGTCATTCTTGGAAAATAGTATCTGACTTCTAATAGGAAAATAGTTCTAGGAAGAACAGACATTTGGAAAATATAATTTGCAGAGAGAAGAGGAAGCATACATTTAGGAGACCATAAAACCCTCTAGTCTAAATAATAAATGGAGTTTAATAAAAAAGGGTAGGGCAAAGTTAACTTATGCTAAAAGAGTTCAGATAAAGTCTCCTGCTACATAACTAAAAGAGCAATACTTATAATGACACTTCTTTTGTTTGCATAAAATTCATTTATAAATTTCTAGGTAAAAGCAAAAAATAAACTATGGAGGATTTGGGTCCCCCCCCACCCCCGTTGATTGTTTTCTTAGTTTGTTTTAAATCAGAATCACCAGTCACTATAGATGTCTTTCATATTCAGATGTTTGTCCATCCAACACAGTTTCTTCGGCACCAGTCTGCTTCAGGCTCAGTGACAGCTTGGCGAGTGGCTGTACTATAAGAAGCATGGTACATTTGGGCAATTGAAAGCAGCTGTTGGAGCATGGAGAGCATAAAAGCTACTGATAAATAAGGAGCAGATGACAAGGTCCTTTGACATGGTGTCCAAGAAACTTCACATTATATGGTATGAAATGTAGGGGCATTGCAATGAGGTAAGACATGGACACAATCAAGTTTGGGTTTTAGAAATATAGCTTCCATGTGGAGAGATTGAAAGGGCCCAGAGTAGGAGTGACCATATTATAAGCAATAGAGGGCATTTCAAGAGCTCAGGGGAAGAAATGGAGGCAACACAGAAGGATTTAGTGGGTAAATTTAGAAGAGAAATTTAGTAGGTAAATTTACGAGAAATTGATTAAGTGTGTGTTGGGGGGGAAGTACTGGGGCAGTGTGAGCCCAGACTCTGACTCTATAAGAAGAACACAATTGGGATGGTGAAAACGATGAGTTCAGGGCTTGAAATGTTGGAATCCAAGAGTTTGTGGCACATGCAAGTCAAAATGTCCAAAAGGCTGTTGGATACATGAATCACAAAGAAGAGATCTGGGCTGAAGTCATGGGCTTTGAGGTCATCAACATCATTCCACAGGTGACTGAAACCAAGGGCTAGTGACAGCATGAGGAGAAGTCAGCACGTGGGCTTGGGCAGGAAGGGGGTCTGTAAAGATAAGGAGAATCATTTGACAAGTCAGAACTGGGGTAAGACGTAAGAGATTTTGGGAAGTGAGGGTAAAGCAAATGGACTTTTCTGTGACTTGTTTCTGGGGAAGAGATTCATGCCACCCGTCATAATAAGGCAATTCTTCTCTTTTTCTTTCTCTTCCCCTGCCTCTTCTTTCTCCTTCCTCATCTATTTCTCCTCTTCCTCTTTTCCTTCCCCTCTTATCCCTCCCCTACTCCTCAATCTTTTTCTCAGACCTCTCAAATTCTATGACCAATGGAATATTTAAAAATTTGACTACAGTCTTCACATCCTGTGATTGTTTTTTGTGGAAAGGCTTTCTCCAATGTGTCCAAGACCCCAGATAATCTGTCCCTGTCTTCTGTAGGTGATTAGAGGGGTGGAATAATGGCAGGATTGGTAAGGGAAGGAAGAGGTCTGTTGCCACTCTCTAAATGTAGAGGTTGGGAGGGTAATGAAACATCATCAGCTTTGGGGTACAACAAGTGTGTTGATCAGGGAAAGAGAAATGAGAGGAAATAGAAGAGAAAACAGTTCAGATGAAGAGCCAGGAAACTGAATATGCAAAAGGAAGTTATAGGTTCAGTGTCTAGATTTTGAGAGCAGGGAAAAGTGAAATTTTGAGGCTTGCTAATGTGGAAAAACTGGCAGCCACAATTGTGTAGAAAGCAAGGACCCATGGGCTTTCACTCCCTGAGTGCACTGACTAAAACTTTTCTCACCTAGTTTCCCTTGGACCCTTTATATTTGGGTTTCCTCTACCTCACTTCCTGTTTTCTTACTTATTTATTCAACAAATAGTTGTTGAACATCCACTGTACATTAAGTAGTAGGTATATACAGATGAATAGACAGCATCCTTGGCATTAGGATATTTAAAGTAGCAATAGGAAGACTCATAAACAGGCTTTTCTGCTCCCACTGTGATGAGTATTATAGAGGACTTAGGTATAAATTTTGCTGAGATACTGAATGAGAGGACATCTACATCTTCTGGGACATCAGGGAAGCCTTCGGAGAGGAACTAACTTCTGTAAAGCCTTGTTCACAGTGTCAGAGACCTCTTATTTAGAGTAGCTTCTGTGACTCTCTTACCCAGAGGACTCTCTTTTAATCTCTCCCCACTGCTGCACTCTTTCTCTTACTGAGTCTTCAGGATAATGACTGTTAAGATATCCACATTGACTTTTTTTGGCCTCTCAGGTTGGGATTTTGTTCCAGTTCTCTGTTAGCATGTTGCAAGTGCTGGGCTGGTTGCTCTTCTCTCTCTGCCAGAGTCCTGAGCTCACAACCTATTTCTTATTCATAGGAGGAAAAAGAAGAGGAACTTCCTTGCCCTGGCCAAGCCTAATGACTCTGATGATAAAGTACTTAGAAACAATAAACAGAATAGCATCACTCTGTGAAGCATGATTATGTCCTCTGGGAATGTCTTCCTGTAGTTACACACAGCAAGAATCTGGTCCTTAGAATTTCAAAATTAAACATCCAAGTCTGCTGATAATGGGGCATTTTAAGTTGGTAAAAATAGTATTTTTGGAAACAAACCAAAGTAGTGAGAAAACCAAATGGGTTTATTAAGCTCATTCAAAGGATGTACTCTAGGCATTGTTATAAATAAGCTCAGGCAGGAGTGCCTGCCATTCCATACTATCTTTTTATTTTTTTTTACAAGAAGATATAAATACATTCCTTATTATAAATTCTGTCTAATGAGAAAATCAGGAAAAGAAAAGAAATGATGTCCCCATCTTAGAATAAAGCTTAAGAAGAGAGCAGGCATGGAGCAAGATGGCCAAATAGAAACCTCCAGTGATTGTCACTCTGCAAGAAGATTAAATTCAACAACTGTTCATACAAGCAAGCACCTTCATAATAGCAAAAGAATCAGATGAGCAATCAGAGTATTTGGTTTTAACCTTATATCATGGAAAGAGGTATGGAAGAGGGCAGAAAAGACAGTCTTGCATTGCCTAGGCCATCACTCCCTAATCTCCAGGCAGTGCTTCCCCAGTGCACAAGGGGAGAGAAAATCTCTGTGCCCTGTGCAGGAGAATGAAGTGATTGTGGGACTTTGTCCCACTGTGGCACAGGGGAACACAGCACAGGGATGCATTTAGACCACCTGGCCAGACAGAAATCCTTTGCTTCCAAACTCAAGTTGTAACTAGCCCCACCACAGGCTGACAAAAAGAAGCCTAGGGCCTGTAGTAAATCTGTAAGGCAGTCAGACCAAAAAGGCTATAGTCCATAGGGCAATTCCTGAAACTGTCCTGGCTCAGAGTCAGTGGTCTTGGGGTGCTTGTGACCAAGTGAGAGACCAGTGGTGGTGGCCACATAAGTGCCTATGTCATTTCTTCCCCAACTTCACAAAGTACAGGTCATGGAGAATCTTATTCCACTTGGGAAAGGAAAGGGAAGAGTTCAGAGGACTTTGTTTTGCAACATGGGTGCCTACTCAGCCATAGTAAAATATAGTACCATGCAGATTCTTGAAGCCTCTGTATCAAAACCTTAGTTCCTGGACAGCGTTTCTAGACTCACCCTGGACCAGAAGGAAGAATGCGCCCCTAAAGAAAATGACCCAGTCCTGGCAGGATTCACTACCGGCTGACTAAAGAGCCCTTTGGCTCTGAATAAACATCAGAGATAATCAGGTAACAGTCACCACAGACTTTAGGTGAAACTGGGTTGGCTTCAGGTGTAACCTGGTGCAGTACTATCTGCAGTAGCCATGAGGGAGAGCTCACACCACTCTACCCCAATTCTAGTAACCCAGCGCAGAGAGTGAGGGAAGATAGTGAGAGACTTTGCCTGGTAATCCTGAGAATTCTTTCATATCATACCCAAGTCCACCACCAGGAGTCTGCAAAAGTCACAGAATTACTGGGATTGGGGCACCCCAGTGCTGAAATGGCTATAATGACCAGGGATTTAGACAACACTCAATTCCCTTTGAATATCTAGAAGGCCTTATCAAGAAGGATGGGTACAAATAAGCCCAGTCTGTGAGGATTAAAATAAATACCTAACTCTTCAATGGCTGAACATCAGTGAATATCCACAAACATCAAGGACATCCAGGAAAACATGACCTCATTAAACTAAATAAGTACTGGTGACCAATCCCAGAGTAATGGAGACTTTTAAGACAAAGAATTAAAAATATTTACCCTGAAGAAGCTCAGTAAACTTCAAGGCAACACAGAGAAGGAATTCAGAAGCCTATGAAAGAAATTTAACTAAGAGTTTGAAATATAGTAGAACTACTGTACATTGACCACCCAAGGGACTGTAACACACTGGTCAACATGTGGAGGTGGTCAAAATAAGAAACTCCCACTAAGTACATGTGGTGCATGTCTGGGCTGTAAAAGTTAGGTCAATTTAAGGAGGTGGTCAACTATGCATATGCTATGATAATAAAAAAAATCAAACAAAAATTCTTTGCTAAAAATTCAATTGACAAAATGAGAAATGCATCAGAGTCTCTCAATAGCACAAATGATCAAATAAAAGAAAAAATTCATGAGCTTGTAGACAGGCTATTTAAAAATACATAGTCAAAAGAGGAAAACAAAAACAGTTTAAAAAATGAAGCAGGTCTACAAGATCTAGAAAACATCTTTAAAAGGGTAAATCTAAGAGTTATTGGCCTTAAAGAGTAGGTAGAGAGTTAGAGGCTGATGTAGAAAGTTTATTCAAAGAAATAATACTCTCTAAACCTAGAGAAAGATATTAATGTTCAGGTATGAGAAGGTTATAGAACACCAACAGATTTAACCCAAAGAAAACTTAATAATCAAGCTCCTAAAAATCATAGATAAAGAAAAATTCCTAAGGGAAGTAAGACAAAAGAAAAAAAGAACATATTAAGGAACTCCAGTGTTTGGCAGAAGACTTTTCAGTGGAAACCTTATACAGGTCATGAGAGGAAGCATAACATAAAGTGCTGAAGGAAAAACCTTAATCCTACAATATTATCTAATACATTCTGCAAATATATCATTCAAACATGAAGGAGAAATTAATTTTCTCAAACTAAAGCTGAGGGATTTTATCAACACTAGACGTGTCCTACATGAAATGCTAAAAGGCTGGCTCACCAGCCAGATGCACCGAGGCTGGCAGGTTTGAGCCAGCTGAACAATGACAACTGCAACAAGACAATAGCTGAGCTTTGTGGCAGGTGCCTATAGTTCCACCTACTTGGGAGGCTGAGGTAAGAGAATCACTTAAGCCTAAGAATTGGAGGTTGCTGTGAGCTGTGACACCACCACACTCTACAGAGGGCAACATAGTGGAACTCTGTCTCAAAAAAAAATGCTAAAAGGAGTTCTTCAATAGGAAAGAAAAGGACATTAGTGAACAATAAGAAGTTGTTTGAAGGTATACAACTCATTGGTAACAGTAAAGATAGAAATACAGAATACTCTATTGCTATAATTGTAGTACAAAACCCAATTACATCTTGAGTATGAAGACTAAAAGACAAACCTGTCAAAAATTACTATAACAACTTTTTGAGAGATTGATAATATAAAATGATATAGATGAAAACAACAAAAGATTCAAAATAGGGAGAGGGAATGGAGTTAAAGTGTAGACTTTCTGTTAGATTTCTTTTTGCTTGTTTATTTGTAAGTAGAGATATCACATTTAAAATAATTAGTTATAAAATGTTTTTTTTGCAAGCCTCATGGTAACCTCAAATTGAGGAGCCTACAATAGATATCAACCCCCCTCCCCCGACAAGAAATTAAAACACACTACCAGAGAAAATCACTTTTAACAAAGGAAGGCAGGCAGGAAGGAAGGAAACTATAAAACAACCAGAAATCAAATAATAACATGGCAATAGTAAATACTTACCTAAAATAATAACATTGAAGGTGAATGGTCTAAACTCTCTAAGCAAAAGACATAGAGTTGCTAATAGATTAAAAAAATAAGACTCAACTATGTGTTATCCACAAGAAACCCGCTTCCACTATAAAGATATTCATAGACAGAAAATAAAATGATAGAAAAAGATATTGTATGCAAATGTAAACCAAAAAAGAACAGCACTAGCTATACTTGTATTATGCAAAATAGATTTCAAGACAAAGAAGGTCATTATATAATGTAAAATGGCAAATTTGGCAAGAGGGTATAACAATTCTAAGTATAAATGCACCCAACACTGGAGCATCCAAATAGATAAAGCAAATATTATCAGAGCTAAAGACAGAGGCTTCAATACAATAATTATTGGAGACCTCAACACTCCACTTTCAGCATTGTATAGATCATTTAGACAGAAAATCAAGGAAGAAATACGGGACTTAATCTACACTATAGACCAAATAGACCTAATAGATATTTACAGAATATTTCATCTAACAGCTGTGGAATACATGTTCTTCTCAGTTCACAGATCATTTTTAAGAATAGACCATATGTTAGGCCACAAAACAGTTAAAATATAAAATATATAGAATTATATCAATGATTTTCTCTGACCACAATGGAATAAAATGAGAAACTAAAAAAAAAAAAAAATTACAAAAGATCAGTGAAATAAAGTGTTTTTTTGAAATACAAACAAAATTGAGACAGCTTTAGCCAGCTTGAGAAAAAGAGAAAACCTAAATAAATGAAATCAGAGATGAAAAAAGACACATTATAACTGGTGCTGCAGAAATTCAGAGGATCCTTAGAGACAACGGTGAGCAATTATATGAGTACAAACTGGAAAACCTAGAAGAAATGAATAAATTCCTAGAACATGCAACCTACCAAGATTGAACCAGGATGAAAAACAAAGCCTGAATAAGCCAATAAGTAATGAGATAGAATTGGTGATAAAAACTGTTCCATCAAAGATAAGACCAGGACTCTATGTTTCACTGCTGAAGTCTACCAAGCATTCAGAGAAGAACTAATACCAATTCTACTTAAACTATTCCAAAATATTGAGGAGGAAGGAATGCTCCCAAACTCATGAGGCCGGTATCACCCTGATACCAAAACCAGAAAAAAATACACAACAACTACAAAACTATAGGTCAATATTTCTGATGAACGTAAATGCCAAAATCTTCAATGAAATGCCAGCAAACTAAATTCAACACCACATTAAAAAGATGATTCATCACAATCAAGTGGGATTCTTCATCCCAAGTATGCAAGGATGGTTCAACACATGTAAATCAATCAATGTAATACATCATGTCAGCTGAACAAAGGACAAGAGCCAAATGATCATTTCTATTCAGGCTGAAAAAGAATTCATAAAATTCAACATCCCTTCATGATAAAAACACTCAAAAAACTGGTGTAGAAGTAACTTACCCAACATGATAAAAACCATACAAAGTAATAGACCTATAGCTGGTGAATGGGGAAATACTAAAAGCTTTTTATTGACTATCTGAAATAAGACAGGGATACCCACTTTCGCCACTGCTATTCAACATAGTACTTAGGTTCCGGTTAGAGTGACAAGACAAGGGAAAGAAATAAAGGGCATGTAAATTGGAAAGGAAGAAATCAAACTGCTCTTGTTTGCAGATGATATTATCTTATATCTAGAGATATAGAGTTGTACAAAACAACTAGTAGAACTCATAAACAAATTCAAGAAAATATCAGGATACAAAATTGACATGCAAAAATCAATAGCATTTCTGTATTTTCTACAAGAAACAATCTGAAAAAGAAACCAAGAAAGTAATCCCAGTTATAATAGCTATAAATAAAATAAAATACCTAGGAATAACATTAATCAAAGAAGTAAAAGATCTCTATAATTAAAACTAGAAAACATAGATGAAAAAACTTAAAGAGGGCACACAAAAAAATAGAAATATATTCTATGCTCATGGATCAGAAGAATCAATATTGTTAAACTAGCCACACTACTCATAGCAATCTACAGATTACATGCAATCTCTATCAAAATACCAATGAAATTCTTCACATGAATAGAAAAAAATATTCTAAAATTTATATAGAAGCACAAGAGACTCAGAATAGCTAAAGCCATTCTGAGCAAAAATTATACTACAGAGCTGTTGTAATCAAACGGTATGGTATTGACATTAAAAAAAAAGACAAGACACATAGACCATTGGAATGGAATAGAGTACTCAGAAATAAATCCATACATCTACAGTGAACTTTGGCAAAATTGCCAAGAACCTACAGTGGGGAAAGGACAATCTTCAATACATAATTCTGGGAAAAGTAGATGTCCACATACAGAACAATGAAACTAGAACCTTTTCTCCAACCATATACAAAAATCAAATCAAAATGGATTAAAAACATATCTAAGACCTGGAACTATGAAATTAGTAAAATAAATCGTTGGAGGAAATACTTTAGGACATTGGTCTGGGCAAGAACTTCTTGAGTAACAGGCAACCAAAGCAAAATTGGATGGATGGGATCACATCAAGCTACAAAGCTTCTGCATAGCAAAGGAAACAATCAACAAAATGAAGAGAAACAGAATGGGAGAAAATATATGTAAATTACTCATCTGACTGAAGATTAAGAATTAGAATATATAAGCAGCTCCAACAACTCAATAGAAAAAATCAAACAATTTGATTAAAAAATGAGCAAAGGATCTGAATAGACATTTCTCAAAAGAAGACATACAAATGGCCACCAGGTAAATGAAAAAACGCTCAACATGTAAGTTGTCAGCACAATGCAAATCAAAACTACCATGAGACATCATATCACCCAGTTAAAATGGCTTTTATCAAAAAGACAAGCAATAACAAATGCTGGCAAGGATGTGGAGAAATGGGAAACCCTCATACAATGTTGATGGGAATGTAAATTAGTTCAACCACTATGGAGAACAGTACGTAGGCTCCCCCAAACCTAAAAATAGGAGTACCATATGACCAAGAAATCCACAGGTAGGTATATATAAAAAATAAGGGAATTTGGAGTATTGAAAAAATAACTACACTGCTTCATTGCAGCACTATTCACATCCTAAGTGTCCATCAATGTATAAATGAATAAAGAAATTGTGGTATGTATATGCAACAGAATATTAGATAGCCATGAAAGAATGAAATCTTGCCATCTGCATCAACTTGGATAGAACTGGAGAATATAATGAAAACTGAAATAAACCAAGCCTAGAAAGATAAATCTTGCACGTTCTCATTTATATGTGTGAGCTAAATATTAAAAACAATTTATCTCATGGAGACAGAGAGTAGAATTATGGTTACCATAAGCCAGAATGGTAGTAGGGAGGGGGTAATAAAGTGGAGATTGTAAATGGGTGCAAAAATATAGTTAGATAGTTAGAATGAACAATATTTGATAGCACAACAAAGTGACTATCATCAGTGATAATTTAGGGTACAGTTTAAAATAGCTAAAGGAAGGGACTAGAAATGTTCCTAACACAAAGAAATTATAAGTGCCTGAGGTGATGGATACCCCAGTTACCTTGATTTGATTAATTCACATTGTATGCCTGAATTAAAACATCACATGTACCCTATAAATATATATAACTATTACATGTCCATAATAATTCAAAAAAAATTTTTTTAAAAAAATTATACTAATGCATTAAAAAAGAGTAGTGCATTTTTAGTGGATTTTGTGTGATTAGTGTATAGCTATGATTCTACTGTGAAAATTGATTTTTTTCTTAAAGTGAAGGTCTATGCATTTTTTCTCAGGAAAGTGAAAATGGATGGTCAAAATGATAAATACTATAAAATTAGTAAGAAGCTAATTTCAATCTGCAGAGGATGTTAAAATGGGTCATTTCCTTCCTCAATTTCAAGTGAGGAAAAAATATGATAAACACTAGACACAAAAACAAGTTGTGAAACAGATTGTCATATGCAGACTTTACAAAAGCAATGCTTAAGAAGCAGTTCCACAACTTTGAGACTCTTCAGTGTCCTAATTTACTTTGAGAATATAAAAGGTGGGAGAGGGAGAAGGAATGATGGAGGAGGGAGGGTTTTATCAACAGATTTTGGGGGGAGAAAAGTATGGATTTCTGTGAGTTCCCACCCCACTTCCCCACGGGAAAAGGGAGGGGCTGTCCTCTAATGCCAGGTCTCAGGACAGGGTGCTTCCGAGGGTCATCTGGAGAGTTTGCTGTGTATTCCCTTACAGGGAACTGCAGCTGGAGGGATGATGAACTGGTGCCTGGCTCATACCTGGAAAGGCTAAAGAAGCCAGTGGCAGCTAGATACAGGTGGTCACTCTGTGTCAACACGTGGATGAGTGTCTTCCATGGAGTACAGTTGCAGACAGAGATGAGCTCAAACCGTGTTAAATCTGTGGTAGCTTTTAAAAATGATCTTTGATGATCCCCTACTTCTGGTATTCATGCCTTTGTGAAATCTCCTTTTGTGTATGGGCTGAACCTAGTGACTTCTTTCAAACAAATAGAATATGACAAAAGTGATTGATGTTTCTTTCATGATTAGGTTGCAAAAGACTGTGACTTCTGTCTTGCTGGGCTCTCTCTTGCCTTCTCAGTGTGCATGTTTTAATGGCGTGAGCTGCTGTGTTGGAGAGGCCCACCTGGCAAAGCACTGAGGACAACATTCAGCAAAAAGCCAGTGAGGAGATAAGGCTCTGTGTCCTGCTGTCTATGAGTCTGTATCATTATGACAACTGTGTGAGTTAGGAAACAGCTCCTTCCCAGCTAAACCTTGGGGTAACTGTGGCCCCAGCCTTGTGAGAGGCCCCAAAGCAGAGGAGATAGCTAAGCCAGGCCTGGTTTCTCAGACTTACAGAAACCATGAGATAATAAACATGAATTGTTCTAAGCCATGAGTTTTACCGTGATTTGTTACATAGCAATAGCTAACTGATACAAATTCCTACCTAAAAGGTAGGCTCCAACACTGACAGTCTGCTTAAATCACTAGCCAACAGTACAGAGTGGGAAACAGCAGTCTGGGGGACAGAAACATCACTCATGTCAAGGCAGCCCAGGAATGAGAACTCACAATGAGCCCTTGGAAGTGTCCATGAGAGAAATGATGGATTGTAACACACAAGCTCAGAGAGCACAAGCCTATCAGTAAGGGAGAAACTTCTTTTGGCCTTCTTTTCCTTCCTCCATCCCTTACCCCGGCCCCAGAGGGGCTGAGACCCTGGTTACTAGTGAAGGAGCAGAGAGGAAGTGAGTAGATGGCAGCCACACCCCTGTGTCTACAATAAGTAGTCTTCTTGGAGCAGGTTCCAATTGAGGAAAGGAAGATTTCATTCTAATTTGGGTATAGGTTTTAATTAATATTTTGGACTGGACAGTTTCTGTTTGTGAATTGAGCCTGCATTTGTGACTTAAAATGACCAGAAAAATCAGCATTTTCTTTCAGGGACTAGGGCATTTATCCTCATCATACATATTTAAAATAAAAGTGTGTTTTTTGATCATCACTAATTGTGCTTGTTGGACATGCTGGTTACAAATATATTTAAAGTCTTTGAAAATTGGTCTATTAATTATGCTAACTATATTATTCCATTTCCCCAAAATTTTAGGTAATAATCTACTATATTATTTTTTGTTTTGTTTACATACAAGGAACATAACAGATTTTTCTAAAATTTGGGATAAAAATCTCTTGAGTTTTTAAATCATATTGCATAAAATTAAAATCTGAAACCCAGGGGATTTTTAGGGGGGTGAAAATACTCTGTATGCTGCATGTCATTATGGATCAAAACCCACAGAATACACAACACCAAGAGTGAACTGTAATGAAAACTATAGGCTTTACATGATAATTATCTATCAGCGTAGATCCATCTATTGTATCAAATATACATCTCTGGTGTAGGGTTTTAATACTGGGGGTGTTGCCCATGTGTAGCAGAGGTGAGGAGGTGTATAGGAACTCTCTGTACTTTCTGCTCTAAAAAATAGCCTCTTTAAAAATAAAAATAAATTAAGATTCCCTTCTTTGCTGCACATGTGATGAGTTTGTAAATATGTCCTAAACTTGTAATATCCTCGGAGAACAAAGAGAAAGAAACACTCGTTTATTTTCTTACTGAGCTCTTTTGAATTCAGCAATGAAAGTAAAGAGAATAGAAGTCTCTGAGGGAGAGCACTGAGGAGGAAGTAAACAGAACATAAGTAGTCGAGCCAAACAGAGAAGAAAGAGAAGACATTGGCACACGTTACAAGCAGCATCTTTAGTTAGCTGAGGTGCTAAGCCAACCAAGTACATTTTCTGTCCCTCTCTGCTCTGTGCCCCATGAGACTGGCCTCAATGGACTCACTTGCTCAGGGTCCTGGTTCACAGTTTGGCCTGGCCAGTAGGTGGAAGGTCATGTGGCCACTTGTTGCAGTTCCTCCTCTGCCTTGGCACAGTCTGGCCATGTTCCTCCACTGTCACAGCTCGAGTCGGGCGGCCTCCTTCTGTAGTTGGGGCTGTTACCCTGCTCTGGTGATACTATTTCTTGCCCTCTGTCTCTTTAGGCCTAGCAGTGGCTATGGCTTTCTGCTCTTGCCTGTCTTTGGGTTCCCCAACATCCACTGTGGACCCCAACATCCTGCCCACACCTTTGTAGAGAATCCCACCATTTATAACCTTCAAAATCTCAACTGAGTGTGCTGTTTCCTCCCAGGATCCTGACTAATACAGGAAGTAGCCAATTGCACACCTGAAAGATCCCAAAACTGAAATGCATGGTCTAATCTGGTCAATAGTTGAGTATTTGCTTTCGACATGTATGCATATCTTAGAATTAAATGAACTGCTTAATTTTGAGTTTTGTATCATTAACAGCAAGTGCTCCATGACCTTCATTCAATACCTTTTGATCAGAAGAGTTTGTTTTCAGATTTGCTAATCAGAGTGGGCTCTGAACCCTTCTCTCCTTGCTAGACTCTCATTGAGCTGACACTTGCTACACACACTACACTGAGGCCTTGAACCTGACCTCTGACCTCCTAAGAATACTTGGCAGTGGCTAATTTTGTTCCACATGCCCCTAACTCTGCCGTGTCAGGGGAATTTTTTGCTTTGAAGTCTGGATTCGGCAACTCTAAGCTGTGTGTAGGAAATTAATAATATGGAAATAAAGGTGAAACCACAAAATCACCTGCTAACCAAAATTTGCTAAAATGAAATTTCCTCAAACATCAGTGTTAATTCAAGCCTCAGATGAATGCCAGGTGTGCCAAATGAATCGTCTGTGCTGTGGAGGTTGACAGACTGAGATCTTATGGAAAAAAGGAACTATAGCCAAACCCAAACTTGGACCCTTTCCAGAAAAGAAAGCTGTGTCTTCTGGCATGAGACCAAATTACCCAACCTGGGATCTGCCTGAAGGATTTTTGTCTTATTAATTTCTATGGCATTTTGCCTAAAGTGAGGTGCATAAAAAATCCATATTTGGTTGATGTTTCAGATGGGTGGCGGTTTAAACTAATAGATTAAAATCTATACTTATTCTAACAGTATAAATATGTTGTTCATTAATAGCTATATCAATAAAACTAAAAGAATAAAACTCGTTTAAAAAGAGCAAGTTCTACTTTCTAAAACAAGTTTTGGTAGCTACTAAGGTCAGTCACATGTTCTCTGTCTTCTTTGTCGGGATTGTGCTTCCTGCATCTTTGAGGTTAAGCACGGCCACATGTCCTGGGCCGTGGTGGCAGGTGTCTCTCCTGAGTGGAAGCTTTGTGCATGAGCATGTTTGTGCAATGTTTTCTTCCAACCAGGACATCTAGCCAGGCCTCTGATAGTGATGACTTCATGGGCTTGGGCGCCTAAGTGAGGGTCAGGGGAGCAGAGCCCCTGCCAACCCAAGGTCATCATGTAGCACAAATGGGCAATACAACTTTTTTGTATTAAGCAAGTGCAATTCTGAGGTTATTTGCCCCCCATATAACAAAGCCCATATAGAAGGAACATGCTCC
The DNA here is from genome assembly GCA_963573935.1 of Arctocebus calabarensis. NCBI lineage: Eukaryota > Metazoa > Chordata > Mammalia > Primates > Lorisidae > Arctocebus > Arctocebus calabarensis. The sequence continues at coordinate 18,104 of CAUYON010092172.1, forward strand.
TGAACACTCCATCCTAAAACATGAAGAGTATATCCCTAAAAAACACATTAGATGAGAAATACAGTAGCTGCTCCTTATCTGTGGGGGATTATGTTCCACGACATAATTAGTGGATGCCTGAAACTGTGGATACTATTGAGCTCTACACATGCTATGTTTTTTTTCCTGTATGTACATATATATCCATGTAACTTATAAATTAGGCACAGTAAGAAATTAACAGCAATAAACTAATAATTAAATAAAGCAATTTTAACAATATGCCGGGATTATTACTCTTGCATTTTGGGGTTATTATTAAGTCAAATAAGGCTTACTTGAACACAAGTACCATGACACGCACCCTGGTGGATCTGATACCTGAGACATCCACTAAGGGGCGAAGGGGCAGGCAGTGACTACAGTGTGGATCCACTGAAGAAAGGGATGACTCGCATCCCAGCTGGGATAGAACAGCCTGAGATGTCATCCCACTACTCTCAACAGTGCACAGTTTAAAATTTGTGAGTTATTTATTTCTGTAATTATCCATTTAATATTTTAAAATTGGAAGTTGCATTTCTGATCAAGGACCAAGCAGCAAATAAACCTAACAATAATAGACATAACTTAGAGCTATTATAGATTTAAATGATTTTATGTGAAATAGATATATTTATAAAATAAAAATTTCATAGCTGTAAAATTTCATTATAATTTTAAAAATTCAAAATATTATGGGGGTGCATAAGTTTTAATTACATAGTTTGCTTTGTACAGATTGAGTCAGTCCCCCAGATAGTGTGCATTATACCCATTATGTATTAATTTACCCATATATTTTTGTGCCCTCCCACCTCCTATATTTTCGTTGAGTCTCACTCAACATATGTGCACAGAGGTGTAATCAATTAGTTCCAAAGGAACCTCATGCAATAAGAACAAAGCACGAGGCATCGCTTTACCAGACTTCAAGCTATATCATAAGGACATAGTAAACAAAACAGCATGGTACTGGCACAAAAATAGAGACACAGACCCATGGATCCGAACAGAGAACCCAGATATGAAACTATCCTCGTATTGGCAACTGATCTTCGACAAAGCAGACAAAAATATTCGCTGGGAAACTCTATTCATTATAGTTTATACTAGTTTTATGAAATGCACTGATTCTGGAAGAAACCACAACTCTGCAGTGTCATTAATTTTACCTGCCACGGGTGATAGAATGAAGAAGTTTGGTTTGGTCTTGTTGCTTTTTGTTGTCGGGCTTGCTTTCCCATGCTTTGGAGAGCTCTGGTGGAGAACATGGAATGCAGGTGCATGAAGGGGAAATGATTCAGACAGGTTTGTCTCTTTAAGAGATGCCTTCTTAATGTCCAGATAAATGTTCCCATTGAGTCCAAAAATCATTCAACCTACACTCTAAATTACATTTTTCTGTTTTAAAAAAGCATGACATCCAAAAAGTTGAAGGCTTCTTCAAGTCTTTTCGTTCTGCACACATGTGTAAGGCAGAGGTTCTTGATCTGGATTTACCTGGTCCACTTTCTTGGCAGGTTTGTTTTCTGGCAGTGAAAATACCTGTTAGCTTTGGGGAAAATTGTGGGCATTTGCTTTTGATAAACAGTTCTGGTTATTTTTTTTAACAGTAGCTAAGAAAGACTTAGCCTCCCTAAGCTGGTTCCTAGTTCCAGCAGCAATGACCTGTCACAAAGTTACTGGAAACTTCAAAATAGCCAAAAGAGAGTTCTAAGTATTCTTCAGAGAAGTACTTACTAGGTTTAACTTTCTATGGGGTGCCTATTTCAAAACTACACAGACAAAGGTTAACTTAGGGGTCTTTTTCAAAAGACATACAAAAAACTCCTGTCTCCTGGGAAAATTATCCCTGAAAGATTTATCGAACTAGAAGACGTCAACCAGTTTTAAAAAATATATACCTAGCTTTTAACTAGTCCGAACATTTTACTGTTTACCTTATTAATTAATAAATTAAATAAAATATTTAACAGATGTTCTTTTTATTTTTACCTGTGAGTCATGATTCTACCTTCTTGAAAATTATATTTTAACAGGTACTATTTCTGTTATAGGGATTAGGAAACAAGCATTATTGGTGCTCGGAGAACAGAAAGGCAGTGTTAGCAGTTGGCTCTTATTCATATCTTATTCTTCTGACAGGACCATGGACTGCTGTGTTATGAAAGCAGACATGCTTTCTTTAAAGTTTGCAGTTTAATTGTAAATACTGGCTTTGCAATGATGCTGCAAATGGATATTGATTTTGTAATCAGAGCAGCAGTTATGGCCAACAACCCGCTTAGCCCTACCTGCTGTGGCCTTATGAAATGGTAGCTTAGCAGTGGCCTGAGCCCAGGTGAAATGAGGGGACCAAGGCTCTGTACATCCTGCCCTGTACCCCTTGCTTGACACAGTGTTGTGTATGTTATGGATAGTCATGTATGCTGTGTTTCTACAGGTAATTGACAAAATTTCCTTGGTTTATCTGGATGTACCAATGGCTTTAGATGCCTGAGAAGATATATTAAAGGGAGATGAACTTGTGGGATTGAAAGAAGGTGGGAGAACTACCCATGAGGCAGGAGGATAACTTGAGGTCAGGAGTTTGAGACTAGCCTGGGCAATATAGGGAGACTCTTATCTTCACAAAATATAAAAAAATTAGCTGAGCTTGGTGGCACAGGCCTATAGTTCCAGCACTTGGGAGGCTGAGGTGGGAGGATGGCTTGAGCCCAAAAGTTTGAGGTTGCAGTGAGCTATGATCATGCCACTGCAACCCAGCCTGGGCAAAAGAATAAGACCTTCATGTAAAAGACTGAAACTGGACCAACACTTTTCTCCACTCACAAAAATTAATTCAAGATGGATAAAGGACTTAAATTTAAGGCACGAACCTATAAAAATCCTCAAAGAAAAAATAGGAAAAACACTGGAAGATATTAGCCTGGGGAAAGACTTCATGAAGAAGACTGCTGTGGCAATTGCAACAACAACAAAAATAAACAAATGGGATTTAATTAAACTGAAAAGCTTCTGTGCAGCTAAGGAGACAACCTACACAATGGGAAAGGATATTTGCATATTTTGAATCTGACAAAAGCTTGATAACTAGGATCTATAGAGAGCTCAAATTAATCCACATGAAAAAAGCCACCAATCCTATATATCAAAGGGCAAGAGCCATGAATAGAACTTTCTCTAAAGAAGACAGACGAATGGCTAACAAACATGAAAAAATGCTCATAATCCCTAATTATTAGAGAAATGCAAATCAAAACCACCCTGAAATACCATCTAACCCCAGTGAGAATGGCCCACATCACAAAATCTCAAAACTGCAGATGCTGGCATGGATGTGGAGAGAAGGGAACACTTTTACACTGTTGGTGGGACTGCAAACTAATACAATCTTTTTGAAAGGAAGTATGGAGAACCCTCAAAGAACTCAAGCTAGACCTTGCATTTGTTCCTGCAGTCCCATTACTGGGCATCTACCCAGAAGGAAAAAAATTATTTTATCATAAGGACACTTGCACTAGACTCTTTATTGCAGCTCAATTTACAATCACCAAAATGTGGAAACAGCCTAAATGCCCACCAACCCAGGAATGGATTAATAAGCTGTGGTATGTGTACACTATGGAATACTACTCAGCCATTTATTCTTAGTAAAGCATCACAAGAATGGAGAAGCATGAATCCTATGTACTCAATTTTGATGTGAGGACAATTAATGACAATTAATGACACAGTGGGGGTGGGGGAAGGGGAGAGCAGAGAGAGAAAGAAGGAGGGAGGGGTGGGGAAGGGAAGAGCAGAGAGAGGGAAGGAGCGAGGGGGTGGGTCTTGATGTGTACCACACCTTTTGGGGGCAAGACAAGATTATAAGAGGGTAAAAAAAAAAAAAAGAATAAGACTTAATCTCTTGAAAAAAAAAAAAGAAAGAAAGAAAGAAAAGAAAGAGGAAGGCAGAAAGTCTTAAAAGACTTAAAAGTTCTATAAGACCTGGAAATCCAAAGGGCCTGTAGTTCAGAGTCAGAAGTCAGTAGGGGCTGGAAACTATTAGACTATGAGCATCTTAAGGGGTAAGATATTGATTAGCACAGTGTTTGGTACCTTAACCCATATTTTAAAATGAATGCCTCTGATTGGCTCAGGTGATTATGTGAAAGAGAAGGTTTGGAATGAGAAATAATTTTTAGAAGAACACTAATGGTAGAACAACTATGGCTGAGGAATGATTTGGGAGGCTGAGAAGAGGAAAAGAAAAATGCTAGACCAGAAGAGATGAGAAATATCTGTCTCCTGATCCAGCTCAACTCCACATCCTTGGTGCTCTGGAGCAAAAGCAGGAGCTGTGAAAGTAGAAGTTCATGCTTTGTCATACATTACTGAGGTGATAGTGAGTGAGTCTTGGAACTTCTCCCCAGATGAAAACTAGAAATAACTCCATCACTCTGCCTCCATCACAGGGAGGTTGAGGCTAGGAGGAAAAATGTGTGAAAGTGCTTTGTAAATTCTGAGCACTACTCAAGTATAAGTAATTCCGTAATGTGATCAGATGAATGTAGCAAATACAGGGAAACTCTGCATTGCTCCTTGTAATGTGGGACCATGGCAGAAATTTAAAGTCAAAATCTAAGTGTCTTCAGTCTATAAGGACTGGAAGCTGATTTTTTTTTTTTTTTTTTTGCAGTTTTTGGCCGGGGCTGGGTTTGAACCTGCCACCTCTGGCATATGGGGCTGGCACCTTACTCCTTTGAGCCACAGGTGCCACCCTGGAAGCCATTTTCAAATGATCAAATAAATAAATAAATAAACAATCTAGTACCAGCAAAGCTAAGTTCCTGGGAAAGAGTTTTGCTTAGTGTCTCAGGATGGCAGCATCACCCCTTGGTTTCCAACGGTCACTGGACTGAGAACGGTGTTTATGAACCTTTGTCCCCATAAATGTTTCAGCGCTCTCCCTCACTCAGAAGCTGGGTCCAACCCAAGGGCTCTGTCTTATTTGGTCTGAGTTTGCTGATGTTCTGTGACAACCAGTTCCGGGTGTTTTATAAACAATTACTGATGGTTTGATGGATGAGGGTAACATTTGGGTATCATCTGCACTACAATGAAAGACAGATGATTATTTTTGACAGAAACAATCACTGGCAATGTGGAAACAGAGAAGCCAGAGCCCTGAGGCTCCCACTGCATAGGGATGTCAGGCCAGAGCAAACCCCACTTGAAATCAGGCCCAATAGTCTGGGTGACAGTCCTGATGTGGGCATTACAAAGGCACACAACGTATTTTAGAAAAGCAGTGCTAAATCTGAATGAAAGAAAGAGAGAAAGAGGCAAGTCCTGCTCTTGCAATGTTAAAATTGATGGAACATTCTTAGCCCTGAAATTCACTTTGGCTCACAATGCAGTTCTTTTTTTTTTTTAAAGTAGTGATTAAGAAAATGCCATGAAGGCTATGTTAAACAGTTCGATGAAAATATTTCAGATTGTATATGAAGTCAGCACATTGTGCCCCGTGATTTTTGCACTAATGTACACAATTGTTTAATAAAAATTTTAAAAAAAGTTTTTTTTTTTAAAATTTCAGATAATGTAAGGGTACAAACAAGTAGGTTACAATGTTTGCATTTGTGAGGTAGAGTCTCTGTTGTAGTTGTGTCCCACACCCAGGAGGTGCGCCATGTCCTTACACTGTGCCCATTACGTGGAAGCATAGCAACCTCCCTCTCTCCTCTTCCCTCTCTCCTGCCTCCCCCCAACTTAAATTGAATGGAGTTTTTCTCCTGTTTCAGCATGTATTAGATCATCTACTGCCTTCATATTAATATTGACTACATTGGATACTTGCTTTTCCATTCTTGTGAGGCTTTACTAAGAAGAATGTGAGTGTTTTATTGTTTTTTAAGTTTTGCCTCCTATTTTATTCCTTAATCAGTTTTTTAAAAATGTTATATAATTCACATCTCATAGACTGCACCTGTTAAAAATGTAACCATCATGATGTAACCAATCATTACTTTCTCTTTCCAGAATATCTTCATCACCCCCGAAGGAAACCTTGTACATATTAACCCTCATTCTTTTTTCCCTTTTATTCCCCAGCCTCTGGCAACTTTAATCTAATTCCTATCTTCATGAATTTGCCTATTCTTGACATTTCATGTAAATAGAATCATTATAATATGTGGTCCTTTGTGTTTGGCCTACTCAGCTAGTATAATGTTTTGAGTTTCATTCATGTTGTGGTATTTATCAGCACTTTATTCCTTTCCGTGGCCAAAGAATATTCCACTGTATGGATAAACTACATTTTATCGCTCACCAGTGGATGGACGTTTGGCTTGTTTCTACTCTTTGGCTATTATGAGTAATGCTGTTAGGAATGTTTATGTACAATTTTTTGTTTGAACATATAATTTTCCTTCTCTTGGATAAATACCTGAGAAAGCAATTTCATTGTAAATGGTAATGCTGTGTTTAACTTTTTAAGGAACCATACAGGTTCCTTTAGATTTTTAAAGGAACCAGGTTAGTATCAGTGTACCTCCTCATCTCTGTTAAAACATTTGGGAAAAGAGTGGCGCTAGAAGAGAAATTTGTAGGCCAGGTGGTTTGCAGAATGCAGAATGGTGCGAGTGGGAATGTCCTTCCAGGTGCCCGAGTCTGTGTGGAAACAGCAATGCTAGTGTCCTGAGTCTACCCCGTAGCAGCCATGCTGGTTTCTTGAGGCAGAAGAGTAGGCATGTCTGCCACTTGCCAGTAAGGATGGAGCCAAAGATTTGGTAGGGTGGATGATTTCCCCATTTTTTTTAAACTTTAGGTCATCCAAATATATACATTTCACAGCTACATAGTATTATGTACCCAGCACACTGTGTGATTGTTCTGAAGGGCACAAATAAGTATAGCACAATGGCCTTGGCTCTCCAGGACTAGATAGTATAGTCTCAGGAACAAGATATATAGATGCCACACAAAAATGTTTCAGCTAGTGTCGGACACAGTGCAGTGGCACATGCCTGTAGCCCCAGCTACTGGGGAAGCTGATGCAGGAGGATCATGTGAGCCTAGGAATTTGAGGTTGTGGTGAGTCATGATGAGGCCACTATACTTTCGCCTGGGTGACAGAGTGAAACTCTGTCTCAAAAACAAAAACAAGGTTTAAGCAAATACCAAATTGTGTGGTATAGATTACAGGTGTTTCAGGGAATAGAGCATTCAATGTAGGCTGTGAATATATATACATATGTTTGTATATAGATATATTCCTAGTCTTTCCTGGAAGAGAGTAATATAAAGCTAAGTTGGCTTTACTTGTACATATGCAATTCATCTTGAGATAGAAACATCTACTTTGCCTTCTTTTCCTCCCCCAGGCACTGTCTGTCCCAAAAGTCTGAAGACCAGTGAACCCTGCTAGGGCAATGATAGGATTTGTACTAGTCACGGGTAATGCTGAGCAAAAGGGCCTGGAAGACATATGGCCCTTGTTCCAACGTTCTGTGAAGAACCATGAGTCACCTGGGCAAGTCACCCAGCCTTCTAGATTTTGGACATAGAAAAAAGTGGGCCTTTCTGGACACCAGATGCCTCTGTGATTTGATTTCTTTCTGGTATATGACTCACGTGGAATGATTTAAAAAATTGCTGTGGACTGAACAATGTTTCTGTTCTTTTCTGCAGCTGAATCTGGGTACATGGAGATGAAGCTGAATCAGTATTTTTTTTCCAGACTTAATTCAATTCATCACAGCAGGATCTGGATGAAGCAGGAAATCAGGAAGCAAATGCACCCAGGGAGAATGTGGGAGAGGAGAGTTCTGGTTCAGCTTAAAGTTAAACCAACACCAGGGTTAGATAAGCCGTTATGGAAATCAGCATTTTCTTTCTGAATCAGAAGCAAAGATATTTTGGGTAACAGAAATAGGAGGCCTTTGGGCTGCTGAGGAGAATTTCATTCTAAGAGCCATATTTGATTTGCCTAGAAATCCATGTTCTTGTAATTTCCCCAAAGTGCACAAAGAGTGAGGGTTTGGCCTCTTAGTCACTACTTATCAGTTTAATACTATGTTAACAGTAGAATAGCAATTTTGTAAAGAAAGAAGGGTAGGGGGGGAGAATCTCAGAGTTCTTTGGATTTAATAATATATAGTCACTAGAATTTTAGATTAGTGGTTGCCAGAGGCTGAGGGGAAAAGGGAATGACTATTAATGAATACAGACTTTCCTTTGGGGTGATGAGATATTCTAGAAAGAACTGGTATCTGTAGATACTAAAATCCACTGAACTGTACATTTTTAGAAGGTGAGATTTATGAGATGTGAATTATATGGCAATTTAAAAGAATCACTTGAAGAATAATGTAGAGAAGATACATTCAATATTAGTGTTTCAGGCTAACTACCATATGGTACAGTAAATATTTCCTAAGTTGGTCAAATCCAACACAATTAAAAAATCAGTGAATTGGGCAAAATCTTTTGAGAAGGGCAGAAGCATAGGGGTTGCCCTCCACCATGTTGGAGATTCTAAGTGGGGTGTCCCCAAGTTACTAGAGGTGGAGATCCCTTTTGAATGTCTGGAAAGGTCTGTGAAACATAGGTTAATATTTTATGAGAACTTATTATGTGTGCCAAACACTATTTTGAGTGTTTCACTTGTGTTAATTCTTTAATTCCCAAAATAATTCTATGGGAATGATGAATTTAAATTACTCTGAGTTCAGAAAAGAAAAATAGAGAGAGGGGGGAAAGGAAAAAAGAAAAGAAAAGAAAATGATAAAGCAAATAGGAAAAATGCTACAAAGGCAAAATGTGAATAAAGGATAAATAGACTTTCTTTCTACTAAACTGGCAACTTCTCTCAAAGTTTGAAATTATATCAAAATAAATGCTTACCAAAAATATCATATAAGAAGATATCATTTTCATAAAAAAATATGAGAAAATGGAGGCGCAGTCATTTTAAGTAACTTGCTTTTGGCCTCTGATATCAAGTAGTAAAACCAGGACTGCGGATCATGGTTCAGAGTCCTCTGGAAATTTACATGTTAAAATCTTAACCTCCAATGTCATGGTAGTTGAAGGAGGAGCCTTTGGGAGGGAATTGGTTCATGAGGCTGAAGCCGTCTTGAAAGGGGCACCGGAGAGACCCTCATCCCTTCCACCAGGTGAAAACATGGTAAGAAGATGACTATGAAGCAGGAAGAGGCCCTCACCAGACACTGAGCCCCAGCATCTTGGCCGTGAACTTCTCAGCATCTTGGCCATGAACTTCTCAGCCTCTAGATCTGTGAGAAATAAACTTCTGCTATTTAGAGGCCACTTCATTTACAGTGTTTTGCTATAGCAGCTCTAAAAGAGTAAGTGACTCTTGAAACATAATTTTAATTTTGTCACCAAGTTCAATAGTTGGGTAGAAAACTTGGGAAAATCTAGTGGAGAAACAGGCAGGCCATGGGAAGAGGAGAATATGAGAGCCAGATGTTCCTCAGATATCAACTCAGCCATTGCTCCTCAAAATGTGGCCCTTGGGGTGTCCTACTCCATATACTATTACCTCTCCATAGTAAGATAAATACAGAAAGTGAGGGTAGGCAATTATTTATAAACTTTCGTGGCAATTTGGCATTGCTGCCACATCCAAAGATTATCATTTTTCTAATAATTTATTTTTATCGTATTTCACAAAAGATCAGCCTACAATGGACTGGGGAGGAAAAAAAAGAAAAACTTTGTTCTTTCTTCACAGAAAGAACTTTGTGAAGCTTTGGTGTAGTCAGAGTTCCTTTCTTTACGGACAAGTAAACCAAGGCTCAGAGAGGTGACTCTTTCTGGGTCTTATAGTTAGTGAGAAGAAAGACCTAGAACCAGGTCTTCTGCTTCAAGCTCTGGGCCTTGCACATCTCTAAGGGATGCCCTTCCCTCAGTGTCTTCACAGCCTAGATGGTCGTCAGGGCAGCCCAGGACCCCTCTCTCCTCTATCTTCAGGTTGCCCCTGGGTACCAAAATAGGAGCCAGAACCCTGGCTAAAGACTGCCCATCTCAGCCTTTCTTGGATTGAAGGAAAGAAGAGGCTTCTCTGGAAGCATAGTAGCTGACATCCCATTGTTCCCTGCCTCCTCTGCTTACTTGCTTATTATTACGTGGAAAAGATTGATCCTGGGGAGAATAAATCAGAATCGAGGTTGTTAGGAAAGTTTCCCAAGGATATAGAACCTTTTCAATCCCACAGAAATTCATAAATTGTTCAGCTGTGCCAGAAGCACATGTTGCAGGGTATAGAAGCCAACTGGCATTCTAAGTGGAACAAGTAGAAAATGGAAGCCAAAGGGAATTCTTCACCTTAATTAAGAAAGAATGCTGCAATATTGAAAGTCTAGGTAGAGAATGCAAAGCCTGCCTTCTGATTTCATTAAAACGAACCCTGCTTAATTAGAACTTAGTTAACACAAATTGGAAAAGATCAAGACTAAAGCTCGTTGAATTGGGTCTGGTTTAGGGATTAAAACCTTCAGTTCAACCTCTGCCCTTGCCAGCATTCCTCCTACCTTCTCAGGCTTATAGGTAACAAGCTGGATCCACTTCTTAAGGGAATGTGAGTAAGCTGTCTGCTTCTCTAGGGGAAATGGACTCCGGCATTTAAAAAATATTACTCTTAAATAGCAATTTGCATTCACAGTTCTCTAATTCGATAAATATAGAGCTTCACATCAATCAAGAGCTTTTTTTAGGATCATTCTTGGTGTCTGGTTGCTTGCAAACGTCAAATCACTAAACTGTGTAGGACAAAATGTTACTCAGGTTGAATAACTTCGTATTAATGAAATGTAAATAAAACCAGAGAAAGGAAAATTGTACAAATTCAAATAAACACCCTTAATGTGATTTGTCTTCCCAAAAAGTTCCTTGGATTTTCTTTTTTCTGTGGTCATGTCTCAAGTATCTTTTAGTGATAACCCCGGATTCTTCACATTTCAGCAAGATACATTTCTTTCTTGTGTTCTTGTTTGCCATTTCTGTTAGAAACACAAAAGCCACATCAGTTAGATGGATATCCTGGAGGAATTCAGGAAGAAAAGGTCAATGTTTGACAATAAACATAGTGAATTCCATGTGATCACATAAATGTGTATATATGAAAGCAAGAATATTGCACTTTGAACTGTTGACTATAAAGTCAGAACTAAAAATGACTGGGCAGGCAACTTGTTGGTAGGGGAAGCTGTATTTCAACAGAAAGTCAAAAAGGTCTTGATGAAAAGGCAGAAATCAGTGGCTATGTAAGAGCTGACATTTTCTATTACGAAGGTTGTTTCTTTCTTGGCTTAAGAAAATAAATCTGGGGTAATCTAGTATTTATATACTCCTGCAAATGGAGTGGCTTCAGTATTGCAGTTGTTGAAAGGGACTGATTCTTCTCTCTGGCCTTGCTGTGCAGTGTGAATTTGGGAAAGAGAACCTAAATTTGCTTGTCAGTGCTGACTGGCTAGAGGTGCCATCAGCCAGGCTCTCCATGTCTGTCAGAAAATTCAGTTCTCTACTGGTAAAGCCCCCTCTGTATCAGGATCATGTGACATTCACCACACAACACTCAGAAAACACGAGATCATCTTTACATAATGAGGGAGTGAGAGCTGGGACCTGATTTCGTATTTTTTTCCCACAGATTTTGCTTTCTACTCTTGTCAGTCATATCTGAAAGGCTGACAGTTACCAGGGGCTGTGGCCAGGCACGAGGGAGAATGCGTTATGATTGGCTGTGTTGGTCATAGCAACGTGTTTGCTTTGGAACCCATCCAGCGTGATGAATAAACAGAAAATGTGTAAGAAGGCTTGCAACTGAAACAGACCAAAGATGAGTACTGGGGCTGTCCATCGGGAATGTTCAGTCACCAATAACAGAATATTCACACAGTCATTTTACTTTTCAATAAGTTACCAGTTGGCCAAGCAAATGAGTAGTGATGGTGTATCAGTAGTTGTCAACTTCTCAAAAAGTTCATGGTTGAGAAGGACCCTCATTTCTCATAACCCCAGCCTGTACTGAATTACAATGTCTTCTTTCCTTCCTTCCTTCCTCCCTCCCTCCCTCCCTTCCTTCCTTCCTTCCATCTTTCTTTCTTTCTTTCTCTTTCATGAGACAGAGTCTCACTCTGATGCTGTATCATCAGCCTAGCTTACAGGAAACTTAAACTTCCGGGTTCAAATTATCGTCTTGCCTCAGCCACTCGAGTAGCTGGGACTACAGGTACATGACACAACGCCCAGCTAAATTTTTCTGTTTTTAGTAGAGAAGGAGTCCTGCTCTTGTTCAGGCTGGTCTTGAACTTCTGAACTCAAAAAATGCTCCTGCCTTGGCCTCCCAAGGGTGAGTGCTGGGATTATAGGTGTGAGCCAAGGCACCCAGCTACAAGATGTAAGTCTTACAACAGAAGCTTAGAGGTAGTAAGATGTGCAATCAGTTTTTCTCATGCAGTCGGATGAGAGCTGTGACGGATGTATGGAGAGGGCCCTACAGGAATACAGATGGGAGGAGGGTCCATAGATTCTGCCTGGTCTGAGAAAGTGTCAGAGGGGAGGAGAATTTAGCTTTCTTGAGAGATGAGTAGAATTTACCAAAAAGGAATGTCCTAAGCAAAGATGTGCATTGGGTATGAAGGGTTCAAGTCAAGGATATGCTTGTCATTGTCAGGGTATGAGTGCAGGGCAGTTTCATTGTCATCTGCGTGTTTAAAAGGTATATTTTCCCAATAAGTCCAATTTTCAAGCCTATTGTTTTACTTTGGATTTGAAAAATCTAATTTGAAATGCAGACCTGAGCCATGACCTCCTTGTTGTCCCTAGAGATGATGACTGCATTGACCCCACAGGTGGAATTATTGCCGGGGGGGTGGCAAGCCACAGGGCATGGTGCCCGCCCTTAAATAGGAGCCAGGGGAAGTGGCTACTCTAATGTGGCGTCCTGCACAGGGAAAGACCAGGAGCACTGGGGCTGTGGGTCAGCGTGGGGCGTGGGAACTTCAGATGGGGACTTCAGACTGGAGGTTGGAGCAGGATCCACTGTCCTCAGCCACACATGCCTACACAGGGGACTAGGGAGCTTTGCTCAGGAGAGACGAGAGGAAGATTCCTTCTATGGGCCTCAGACGCTTCCTTCGTGAAACGAGCTGGTCTGACTGCTGCAGTCCTGGGCAGTTTCCTAGAGCCCTAGGGTTCCACGAAGGTTTAACACTTCAGGAGCTGGAGATGAGGAGGAATAAGGCCAAGTTGGGAAGGCTGAATCTGCTCACCCCACTTCACCAGCGCATTCTGATTCCACTGGTTTCTGTATTGACAATCGGCATAAGATATAATTTGAGAACAGTGTATTTTATAGCACCAAATAAAAAACGGAAAATCTTATAATAGAAAATCGAGTGCTGGCTCTCTCTGAGTCCAAGCTTTCGTTACTTCCTCTGTAATCCTGCAGTACTTGATTTATAACTCTCCAGAACATTCCATTTGCTCCTGTGTTCTTCATGTGTCAAAGATGTGCTTGTGCAGTTTGCTTGTTTGTTCTCTTATAAATTGATTTCAGCTCCATGAAGGCAAGTGCGTGGGGTAAAGCCTTCACAGACACGTAGGCCTGCTTCCTGTTCCTCACATTCACCAAGCTCACACCTCAGGGCCTTTGCACTTACAATATTCTCATTCCAGGATATTCTTTCCTGGGTGTCCATAAAATGTATTCTTTTGCTTATTTTAAGGACCTCCTCAAAAGTTATCTAAGGAACTTTCCTGGATACCCTACACAGGCAGTCCCCCAGGTACAAACATCCAACTGACGTATGACTCACTGTTATGAATGGAGGCTATTACCGGCACGAGTGAATGCACTGGTTCCAACTTACATACAGATTCAACTTAAGAACAACCTATCTTGTTCATAACCCAGGGACTGCCTGTCTATTAAATAAAACCCTCATTCTCCTTTCATTCACACACACACTTCCCAGTCACTTTAGAGTGCAGTACTGTCATAGCTCACAGCAACCTCAAACTCCTGGGCTAAGCCATTATCTTGCCTTAGCCTCCCGAGTAGCTGAGACTACAGGTACCTGCCACAATGCCCAGCTATTTTTCAGAGATGGCAGTTTTGCTCTGGCACAGGCCGGTCTTGAACCTGTGAGCTCAGGCAGTCCACCCGCCTTTGCCTTCCAAGCACTGGCATTACAGGCCTATTCTAATTTTTCCATAGCTCTTCCTCTCATTTAACATTATTTTGTATTTCATTATTTATTTTGCATCTGTCTCATCCCATTAGAATGTAAATTCCAGGGGGGCAGGACTTTTCCACTTTGGCTGTTGATCTATCCTGGACACCTGGAACAGAGCCTGGCCCAGACTTACTACACACTCAGTGGAAGCATTTGGGACTCAACTCCTGTTCAGCCAAGATCTCTCATTATATTGTAAAGACAAGATCCCACCTGCAGCGGCTGACAGTTTAGCAAAGTTTTCTTATTATCTGTAATATCCAACCCGGGTATTAACAAAACCCATCTCCTCTGGAACTAATAGCAATTAATCAGAATGGCAAAGAAGGAGCATGTGATTTGGAGGCAGAGGATTTGGATTTTGGTCTTAACAGTGGCACATGTGGGTAAAGTGCCATTAGGCAAGTTACCTAATCTCTCCAAGCTTCAGTTTCTCTGTCTATAAAATGAGGTAAAAGCCTGTTACAAGGGTTTATTATGAGGATTATGTAAAGCAAGATGTGTAGAAAGAGGTTTGTAATCTGTAAAGGACCATGTTAGATGTGGCCCAAGTTGATAGAAGACCTGGACTCTTAAATTGTCCTTGAGCAAATACTATTACTAATTCTGGCGATCATTTAGTTTCTCTGGAAATGGGGATAAGAGCCTCCTTTTCTGTTTGAAACTGAAGAAGTGGATCAGACTATCTAACACCTTCCAGCTATGACCCAGGATTTTATGTTTTTGATGAAATTAGTAAGAAAATTTTGAGCACAAAGTATTTTTATTGATACTACACGATTTTCAAATTAACCGTCCCTCTAAAAATAGTTCCTTTTAGCCCCATAGAATCATGGTTACCATTTGGAAAGGCACCTTTACTTTATTTGGGATGTGTGCTAATTTCTGTTTCCTTGCATCTTGTACCACATGCCTCAGCTCTCTAGATTCGGGGAGGGGGGGAGTCCGTGTATCCATGGAATGAATTTGGCATTTATCTTGGATTGCTTCCTCCAAGAAAGTTTTTTTAATTTATTACCTTTAAAATGGTTGAATGCTCAGAAAGCAATGTGTTCAGAGATAATGAACACTGAAGAAAGAGTTAAGAATTTTAACCAACCAGGTGAGTGATCTCAGGCAAGTTGCCATCTCTCTGTTCCTCAGTTGCCATACATAGGTATACGTGTGTGTGCACAGCCTGTACATATTTCCACATGCTGTACATAACAGGGTGGGGGAAATCACATGAAGTGCTAACCATAAACTTCAGGGACAGAATTGCCTCGCTTCAGCAAATGCCTTATATGGGTATGGTTGGTTATGAAAATGAGATCCACTGGGCATAGCTTGGCTGGGCTAGGAGTGACACAAAAAGAAATGTGTTTCTCTATAATATAGGAAGAAAAGATACTGGTGAGGAGACCCAGCAACAGAGAGATTCTGGAAAGAGGGCTATGAGTAGGGGGTGGGGATGAGAGGCCCACCAAAATGCCCAGGGGCTGGGACTCAATGGAGAAATGGCCACTGAGAAGCTGTGAGGGACAAGAAAGGCTAAAGAACTTGGGAACAGAGACCACGTATGCCCAGGGAAGAGACTTGTCAGCTGCCGTCCAGTGAGGAGACATTTCCCTGACGGACCAGGGAACAGATCCCTGGGGGGATGTGCAGATGGGTCTGTTTGGAGTTCTCCTCCATACACATGTGCTGCCTCCTCTCCTGGGCCCCAGTTCTCTGCCAGAGCTTCTCTTTCCTTAGCATTCTCATGGCTGTGCTTGTATGCCAAGCCTTTACTCACCCATCCACCCCCGGTTGCAATGGCATTTTTAAGAAAAGTTCATTTCAGGGGGTGGAGGGCAATGAACAGCGTTGTTTTCCCCATCTAGATCCCTCAAGATCCTTCCTCCTTCACCATTTTTGGGCACACTCTCTCACCCCTTGGCTGTGCAAGTGCTTCTAATTCACAGCATCAAAGTTCTTTGGAGAACTGCTGGTAGGATGGCAGGGCCTGGGCAGGGAACATCTCCACCGGAAGTGCTTGGGCATTGATCTCCACACCCCTGCTTGTGGCCTTCGATTAATGGCCTCCGGGTGAGGTGGGTCTGAAAACCCAGCTCTCTTGCCTCTTTTGCATCAGGGACAGCCTGGAAGTGTGATTTAAGTTCCAGAATTCCCTTGCAGGATCAGGCCGAGGCTACCCACTGTAGGACTTTGCCAGGGACCACACCCTTGCTTGGCTTCCTCCCCTTCCTGTCAGCCTCCCCTGCTTTGTTGCCAATCTCCTCCAGAAGCATTTTCTTAATACATCACTGGCTCATAAACCCTAGATCCTCATCTGAGGGGGCCCAAACTAAAACACCCTATATCTCCTAAAGCAAAGGACTTCCACCTTTTTTAGTTATACATGCTTTAAAGAATCTAATGGAAGTTCTGGGCAGTTTTCCTTTTTTTAAAAAAACAAAAAATTTTATATATGTTTAATTCATTTGCATTTGCACTATTATCTTAGATGTATAAAAAATGTCCCATCCTTGATTTTTTCAGACCATATCCAACTGGTGGAAGCCAAGCAGGGCCTTTCTCATCTTCTTCATTCTGCTTTTTGAGATCAGACAGGAAAACTGGTCCAGAAACACTGAGAGGGGCCTCAGGATTTCAGTCCAGTGCTCTCAGGGGTCTTTGCCCTTCACTCAGGGGTGCAGCTGACCATGTGTGACTCTGCTGGGGATCTGTGCCCAGTGCCCAGATTAGGCACTAGGTCAGAATCCCCAGGTGCCTCTGCAGGAAGTCCATACCTTAACCTCTCCTACGTGAGGCCCTGAAGCCTCTGCACTAAGTGTGAGCTGGGCTGCCAGAACCTGCTCTGACAGCACCTGTCCCCTCACTCTCTACCCTAGTTCTGCTTTCAGGAACTACCTCTTAGTATCTTCACCAATCCATCCCGCCCCACACACCAGCCATATTCGCCTTGTCTTCCCTTTTCTAGTTCAACTGCCTTTCATCTCTGCCCTCAGCAGAGAAGCGGATGGAGGTGGCCTTCAGGGCGGGACTGGGTCCAGGGAACACTGAGAAGGGAAGCCTGGCTACCTTTCTGGGAAGAGAAGAGAGAAATGACCTATCTATTCACCTATAGACAATAACTAGAAGGGCCTAATAAAATGCCCCCCTCACACAATACTGCATTCAACCCTAGGAAGTTCAGCGTTCCCAGGATTCCAGGCTATTAATACCTACCCTAAAGAAAAGGAGCTGGCAGCACCTGTGGCTCAAAGGAGTAGGGCGCTGGCCCCATGTGCTGGAGGTGGTGGGTTGAAAACCAGCCACAGCCAAGAAAAAAAGAAAGAAAGAAAGAAAAGGAGTAAGAAAGCAAACTGTCACCCATCCGACCTCTCCCAGCCTGTGACCAGGACACTGGACTCTAGAATGAAAATGCCTCTCCTTGATCTAGAATCCTATCCTGTGCTCTTGGAAGGGAGCACATCCAAGACCAAAGTGCTTTCATGGAAAGATAAAATGAGGCAAGAATTATAACACCTTTGATTTTACCGAAGTAGCCCATTAATAAGCAAGAATGTGATGTTGGTGCCACTGTTTTTTTTTTTTTTATCTTCTTAGCTTCATATTGTAGTTACAACAATACTTGTTGACTGTTATTCAGAAGTTTGGCTCTGAGGAGTTGGACATCCTCTGAATTAGTAATAGGCCTTGGGCCAAATATTTTAGCTGGGTGATGCCAAATGGTGAATGTTCCCAGCAGTCAGATGGTAGCCTAGGGACCATCACCTTCTCACGGACAGGAAATATAGATTAGTCATTTTGATATACCTGGAAAATAGCATACTACCTTGCACTAACCTTATTAATAATGGATGTTCACTGGCCTAATTAATCTCAAGTAAATTCCATTTGTTGGTTAGCATGAAGGATTATGTTAGTACATGTAAGCTTTCCAAATATCTCCCTTCCCAATAGTAGGATATCTTTATATTTTCCTTTAGTGAATACTTCACCATCTTGAATGTAATAAGGTGACACATCTTTAAACATTTGAATTAAAGTGACTGAGTCTCGGTCCCATTCCTGCTCAAACATCGTTCATCACTAGAGTCCTTTCTCTGTACCAGAGCCCCGAACAATCCAGCCATGAGGCAATTGCTTCTATCTTGTGCTTCTATTAGATTAGGAATCCAGAAATATCTCTTGGAGGCTAGGAGGCTCTTTATTTCAGAAGGAGTCACTATGTGGCAGTTTCTGCCACCATGGCTGAAGGCCTGCTGTTGCTGTGGAAAGTGGGTGAAGGGGTGCTCTGACCAGCTGCAGCCATGGCCCACTGTTCCCACCTGTCATAGCCAGAAAGTTACTCTTCTTGTTCCTGCCTCCTTGCCAGAATAAGAACTAGCCTCCTTGGGGATGGAGGACCCCATAATCACTGCTAGAAAATAGTTGTCCTGTGTCAAATTGTCCCATGTGCTTGAATGGTGTAGCCATATAAATTCGACCATGTCTTAGTCTGTTCAGGCTGCTACACAAAATACCATAGACTGGGTAATTTGTAAAGGACAAAAGTTTATCACAGTTCTGGAGGCTGGGAAGTCCAAACTCAAGGTGCTAGTAGATTCAGGGTCTGGTAAGTGCCTATTCCTCGTAGTCTTCTTGCTGTGACCTCCCATGGTGAAAGGGGCAAGAAAGCTTCCTTAGGCTTCTTTTAGCACTAATGTTATTCATTAAGGCTCCACCTTCATGACCTAGTCCCCTTCCCACCTCTTAATAGAAACACGTTTGGGATTTGATGGAGGGACACAAAGATTTAGGAACCTACGTGCCCAGCCAAGGCTCAGCCTTGATGCCAGGGTGGCTGGGTCAGAGGTGGTGCAGCATTGCACCTGGGCTTAGTAGGCCCTCCTGTTACTTAACTCCATGGGGCGCCATGGGGAGAGAATGCATGCTGACTCGCTTCTCTTGGAATTGTCTCTGCTGATCTTCTCTGTTCTAATTGTCTTCACCTATCTCCAGTGCCAATGACATAACCAAACTGCCAATATTATACAGTAAATAATGCTAATATGGTACTTTGTTCTATGATGCTTTATGTTTCAATAGTGCCTGCAAATATACCATCTTATTTGATCATTGCTCGTTTCTTCCTCACACTAGCCTTCTGATGTGTGGGGACTGGTTTTTATAATCAGCCTCATTTTATAATGAGGAAAGTGAGGATAGGTGAGGTTAACTAACTTGTCCAAGTCTGGTAGGTGGCAGACCTGGAGTTAGAACCCACGTCTGTGTGATTGCCGAATTCTCTCGAGGAGTTTTAAAATATTTAGTGTCAGAATCCCTCTCTATGGTGAAATTGGAAACATAATTCCACGTATTGAACGGAGAAACATGGTGCTGTTATCATTGGAGGAGTGCAGGATCCCTGGCCCTCATCCTAGCAACCCCATGGCAAATCCAGGGACATTTGAGGACTTTTAGAACTCAATTTGAAAACCTGTGGAAAACACAGTCTCTAGAAGCCATTCCAGACCCATCCAAAAGTTTATGACTCTGAACGAATTTCTTGTGTACTACTGATTTTGTATTTGAATATTGACATTTTACAGAGAAGTAAACTACGGCTTAGAGGTATTAAAATGCCTTGGTTTACTCTCCCTCTTCATCGGCCTGGCTGACATTTAAAAATAAAATGCAGTTTTGGCATTAGGGAGGGAGGAAGAGAAGTGTGCTCCTACCGGAGTGTATAGAGTCACGATTCCTTTCATCAGGTGAAGATAGTTCATCCCAGGGGCAGGTGAGCCAAGGCTGCACGTATTTCCTGTCGCCATTCTTATGTTTGTGAGGCTGAAGTTTTTTTGGAAGGCACTCTTGAGCAAGTCGAAGCAGTACTTGCTATTAAGTAGCTTTAAGTAATTTTGTTTCTAGAAAGGAAGAATGTCATGTTAATATTCCAGAGGAAACCCTTACAAAATATAAAATGGTAGCAGTGGCTGCTGAAAAGAGAGTCTCGTTGGTCTTAGCATTGAGTGAATAATTATGAAGTGTTCTTTATCTTCTGATAGAAAAAAAATGTATTATTTGAACTAAAGTCTACTTTTACAAATCTGACTTCAATTTTTATAAAATAGAAGTTTGTTTGCTGTGCTCTTCCCTCATTTGGACCATGTAAGAAAGTGGTTACAATAGTGGCAGGGTCCCCTGCCAGCAACTGAAGCACAACTACAGATCGTGCCTGAACAGGTGCGCCATTAATCACAACGTTGTTCAAAACATCTCCATTTTGTTAGAATGTGACAGCCACTTAAACAGACAGGTTGATGGAAAACTTTTAACATCACACAAGCAAAATGTTACTTTGAAGAGAATTCCTGACATTTGTTTCCTTTTGTTTGCTAGTATCAAGTTCTCTCCAAAGACTGACTTGTTTATACCACCCCTTCTCTAAAAATGGATCAGGTGGTTCAAATAATAAAAAAGAACCAACAGTTAGGAAAGATGTGAAAAAATCAAACCCGTGTAAAGGAACCAGCAAGAAAACCAATTATTGTAATTAAGCATTCATTTGTTGTCCCAAGATTTTTCTGGTTTCCAGGGCAAAAAGAATAGAAGATGCGATTCTTATCTGCTTGCTTGGATAAAGCATGCCAGTTCTTTAAGAAAGAGAGCCCTTTTCTGGTATAAAAAGGAATCTATGGTATTGAGAAGACTCAGGCCGAAATTGGCCCTATAAATAAAGTTTTTAAAGTTTTAAATGAAATTAAATAAAATGATCATCTCTTCTGTATCTGTCAGAATAGACCACATTTTGCTGTGACAACAAATAAATCCTGAAATCTTAGTGACTCAACCCACAAAATTTTCAT
Organism: Arctocebus calabarensis; assembly: GCA_963573935.1. Taxonomy (NCBI): domain Eukaryota; kingdom Metazoa; phylum Chordata; class Mammalia; order Primates; family Lorisidae; genus Arctocebus; species Arctocebus calabarensis. The sequence goes on from CAUYON010092172.1 coordinate 39,213, forward strand.
TTCTTTTTCACATGATACATAGTGTGATGCTGGCAACACAACTTTTTCTGGGTCATTCTCTTTTAAATAGAAACTCAGGAGTCTGGTCTCCTTCCACCTTGTAGTTCACTAGTAGTCCTTACTTCTCAGTATACAGGTAAGGGAGGGAGAGGATGAGAGGGTGGAAGGTGACAAGAGATACTTCAGAGACCAGACCTTGGTACATATTATTTCCACCCACTTTCCATTGCCCAGAACTCAGTCACCTGCTCCTAATTTATCTCCAAGGGCAACTGGAATATGTGCTACCCTTTCTTCTTAAGAGGAAGAAAGGGGATGGCTAAGCCAATTTCTGCCCTATTCAGTATTCATTTTAGGGTTTTCCTTCCTCTCATCTTTAAGTCGGCTTTGAAACGCTTTTATCCCTGGGGTTACCTGGGACAGGGAAGCATGTCCCCAGTGACACAAATGGAAAGTAAAATTGTTCTAATAACATAACTCACAATGAAAAATATATTTATATATTTCTTTATTTTTACATATACATGTGTTAATTAGGTTTCCACTTTTTGCCTTCACAGAATTTAAAAGGCTTAAAATTTAACAACAATAATAATGTTTAAGATAAGGCCTAGAAACAAAAACCACGTAAAGAATGAACGAAGATAAATACATTCAGAAAAGAAAACAGACAATTACTGCACTGAAATATTACACAATATTAGTAATAATAATGCCAAGAAAGTAATGTTCACATTGTCAAATAAGACATTATAGAGTGCTAGGACTCTGAGGCTCAGTATGAAGTCATCAGTTAACTTCTTATTTTTTTTCCAAAGTCTCAAAAAATAGACAACTAACATTATATAAATAAAAGTAAAGGAAAGTTTCAAAAAAACAGATCATGCCAAATCTTATAGACAACAGACAAGGAAGAAATATTTCAAAATCATTTGAAAAATGTTTATAAACTAAATTCTATTATTGACTAAATAGTAAACATGGGGAAAATTTCTAAACAAGTTTCTGTAAGTGCTGAAAAATGTTATACTCCTAAAATGCGTGGATCATTATGAACGTTTTGAGATACACAAAGGTCAAGAAACAAAATCCACGCAGATGGCAACAGACGATGTCCTCCCAGCAACACTGGTAAGCTGAGCAAGTTGAAGGGTGAATGAGTGAATAGGAAAGGACACTGTCAAATGTGTTTCTATGAAGTGAAATAATGGAACATAACAGTCTGTCTCAAAACTTTCATAGTGACCCATGTAAGTGGACATACATATATTAATGTAGTCAATAAGATGAAATGACTCTGTTCTCTCTTCATTAGCATCCAGTTAAGTTCTGATTTTAATTGATTATGTATTGGAGTTTCAGATAAAATTCTTTCATAGAAGGATTTCTCTTCCAGAAAAAAAGATGTGAGAAGAGCTGGATTTGGACACAATAGTGTGCTGGCTAAGGCGAAAGTGTATTCAGAGATCAGAACCATCTTTCACTAAATACAGGAGGAGCTAAAGAGGATCTTCTCACAAAATCCAAAAAAGGGCCGTTCAGGGACCTCTGTGAGGAGTGAACCTATTAGAGAAAAGGGAGAGTGTTCATCACATTCGGATTATTCTTGATTTGGACCCGGACTCAACACCAATCCAAGCTTCAGGTGATCTGAAACACTGTGCCTGGCAGAGTTGTGGGGAATTGATCAGCTCATATTCAAGAACACGTACATCCTCACATACTTATTTTATAAAGTTTCACACTCAAACATTTGGTTTAAACATTTGCTCCATTCAGACCCATGTTGGAAAGGCCTGAATCCCTATCACAGCCAGGATTTTCTTCAGCTCCAGGGATTTGTTTGGTTTTTTGCCATGTTATCTCAAGTTTGATTTCTTCCATTTGATTCAAGTATTTCATTACCTACTCACAGTTGTTCTTAAGGAGGTGGAAGGGCAAGAAAAAGAAAAGAAGAATTAAAACTACACCTCTTTTAAAACAGGAAAACGTTCTGGTTTGAATTTCCTGTCAGATTTTGGCAATTAGTGACTTGAACTCATTTGAGATTTCTGAGTAAATTTCACAGAGAGCTTTATTGCCTACTTCTGGACTCCTGTTAGAGAACAGTGAGATGGGAGGATTCTAACAGTGCGATGGGAGGCTTCTTTTTTTGTAGTAAAAAAAAAATTGGAGAGGAGGCAGTTGCATTTACAGTATCCTAGAGATATAGAGAATTCAGGCCTAATACCCTTCCTGGATTTGAGAGCAAAAAGGATAAGACACTTGTTGGTAGTCAGGATCTGTGCACATCACAGAGGATGTGGTTTTCCTCAGTATTTTCATCATTATGGTTTTTTATTCCATCTGTGTGGTTGATAAAGGGACTCTGGATCATCACTAGTACGTTACAGTTGGGGAGGAAGGGGGCTTATGAGGAAGATGTTCCTGCCATACCCCCCATGTCAGCCACTGCTTCTCTGTTGTCGCCTTAATAAACTTTGTAAAAGAACGCTTTTAGATATACAAAAACATTACAAAGATATTGCAGAGAATTCCTGTAGACCTACTCCCAGTTTTCTCTATCCTTAACATCTTACATTACTGTGGCACATTTTTCATTCTAACGGACCAATATTGATTATCTGAAGTTATCTAATATTATTATTATCTGAAGTTCATATTTTACCCTGAATTCCTTAGTTGTAACCTAGCGTCCTTTTTCTGTTCCGATATATTTCATCCTGGGTTCCACGTTACATTTAGTTGTCATGTCTCCTCTTTTTATTTTCCTCTTCTTTTATCTTTTTGTTCTGATTTGTGTGTGCACACGCACGCGTGTACGCGTGTGAGTGCACTCGCACCCTAGGCACACTGTAATATGCAGGCCGTGGCATCTCAAATTGAAAGCCACTCATATAGAGCAAATTATAGTTAACCATTCATTAAGCTGATAACAATAATTGAAAGAAGAATATTAAGGAATATGCTAAATATTAGAAGTATTGTGGATACTAATTGGTTGTAGTCAAAAAAAAAATGGAGAGGAGGCAGTTGCATTTACAGTATCCTAGAGATGCAGAGAATTCAGACCTAAATACCACTCAGGGCTACAGGGCTGTATAGGGTTTTCAAAGCAAGCCCTGACGTGTTTCTGCTATGGGTATTAATTTCTTATAGGAATGTTGTTTGTCCTTCATGACTCATAGCAGCCACTGTCAGATGTGGTGAACTGCCTGGGTCTAGAAAGACTTTGGTACATAGGTCTGGGCTTCCTTGGCTGTTTCCCATGGGAAAATGTGTTGATTAGATTAAAGATGAAAGACTGTCTCTGTCAGCTGTTTAGGCCATACACAGATGGCAGGAGGCGGGGAAGGCAGGGTGTGTACATTGGTCGAAATACTCTGTCCAGGTAATTTAATATGGAGTCTCCCCTTTTTTATTGGTGGAAGGTAGGGAGTGGTAAGGTCAAAGGTGATGAGAAATATGAAAGTATTTGCTGTGCTGATGGTGTAGCCTTTGACCTAACAAATTACTGCATAGAGGGTGTCCTTGAAAGCTGTGAAAAAATGATAGAAGAGAATAGAAGGAGAGGAGAGAGACAGAATGGGTTCAGGGCTTCTGGCTCGCTAAGAATGGAATTTCTATGGGGTAGACAAGTAAGTTGTGACTGGGAAAACCCTTTTCAAGCCAAAGGGAACAGAATCTTTACAGTTAGAAGTTGTAAATACATAGGATATAGATCTGTCTTTTAATTTTGAAAAATTAATTTCCTAACCTTAGAATCCACTGGTGGATTTTCAAAGCTCTTCATCTTTCCGCTTGCCTCCAAGCAGGCAACTCAGTCACAACCAGCTGTTCATTTTCTTGCTTGCAATCTTTTTTTATTTCCTGGATAGTTTTCATTTTAGTAATTAAAAATGATGTGAATAAACCATAAATAACTTGGATTGATTACTTGGAAAAATTAAATCAGGATAGGGACAATTGTAAATGGTAGCAACTGCTTGATTAAACATTGATGGAAGCGTTTGTGGCTTATTCAATCCATTCACATTTACTTCCCCTGACTTTCTCCTTTCTCTCCTACCAAAAATTTTGACTATTTTACTTTTTTATGAAAGTAGAGAGGGAAACAATTAAATAAGTGAATCCTTTCTACTACTTGTTAAGTGGTCTGGTAATTTGGGAGTAGGCAAAGAAGTTGAAAAGATAAAATGATGCATTTGCATTAATTCTCTCTCAACATTATGAGGAGAAAGTTATTTCTAATTTTGAGACATCTGTCCCCTCCTCCTTCAAGTGAGAACAACCACCCTGCCACACACATGTACACACACATACCCCTTCAATCTTCACTTCCCCTAATATCTCAGCATCTCTTTGGTTTTTCATATTTACTTGTGATTCATAGAGATACATTTGCTGTTTCCAATCTGTTTAGTCTTGGTGTTTCTATTCTGAAAGTAAATGGCAAAAGACCACGTGACTGCCAAAGGTAAACACTGTGGAAGGCTGCAGCTGCTGCCTGAGGGGGAAAGTCTGGTTGGCTGGAAAAGCCAAGGCAGCGCATGAAGAAAAGGTTAGGGATGGGTTGAAAGAAAAGGGGCCTGTTCCTTCCCCCACTGCCTCTATTCAGGTCCTGCAGGGAGCTGAGACAAAGACAGAATTAGAAATGCAAAACGTTACCTGGGCATGGTGCCTGGGAAGGATACAGGGGAGAGAGTGTGTACCTGCCACCAATCAATGTGGCTCAACTTTAGGTGACAAGTTTGGAGTTGTTTTTCAGTCGCTCTGCATCCCTAGAGTCAAAGTCAATGTACACTAGGCCTGGTCAGATGAGCCAAGCGTGCAACCACTGCAGGGAACCTAAGTGCTCGGCCCGGGAGGGAGGCAGGGGGGGACTGAATTAATCAGCGGACACCTCATGGCGGGATCCAGGATCCAATCAGACCGAACTCGGCGCTAGTGCGGGGGAAACACCGCTTTGGGAACTAAACTGGTGTGCTCCTTAATTGTGCTGAGTAATAAAACCCCGTTGGTACAACCAACTTTGCTTTGTCTATTGGCCTGATGCATAAGCTACTTCTTTTGGGGGGAAGTAGCAGGAGTAGCTGGGGCGAGCTTCATACCACGACGCGAGTCTGACATCTGCAGAGGGAGAGCGGGAAGGAAGACGAATCAGGGAGGTCGATCTTCAGACCGCAGGGTAGCTCTGAGAAAGCTTTGACTAGGCTGATAGGGAGTCCCTCAGCAACAATTCCCCCTGGAGAAATTCCTCCAATGCGCAGGAATGCCCAGCCCCCCAGCCCCTCCCTCTGACCCATGCTCTATCACTGCCGCTCTGGAGACGCATGACCTTGGTACGAAGCTGCCTCGGACCCCACAGTGGGACAGCCGCAGGCCGGCAGCTAACACTTCTAACCAAAGGTTCTTTCTCTTTTTTGAAATTTATTTTTATTTCTTAAATTCATTTTTTTTGTCTTGCTATGTATATATTTAAGGTATACATTGTGAAATGATCACCACAGCCAAAAAACATTCTCTCCTAAAGAAGATCTGAGCAGCACCTCCCCGTGGCTGCCACACCCATGAATCGTATTAGCCAAGGAACTGAAAAGAGGCAAGACTGGGTGGGGACACCAGGTCCTTCTGTACCGTTTCCCCCACAAAAGCCACAAAATTGAGTTACAGTTCCCCTTTAGTTCTTAAAATCCTAAGGCACCTTGCAAAGGTTAGCCTGACCCAGTTTAGTTTCTTCTAACTGCCTCACGTGGTCCAAATTCCATCTAGAACAATTTGCAGGGTGCTGATTCAACTCGTCAGAGCCGGAAACCCCTTGGCAGACCCGAGAACTATCTCACCTCTCAGATCTATGCGGAAAGGGAAATTGATTCACTGATGTTTTAATTCTTTTTTCTTTTTCTGGTGTTGCTTCTAAGTACTGGAGGGTGTTGGCTTTAGTATGACTCCGACACATAAATCCTTTCCTAACATGACAGCTTAATTTTCAGAATGGAAAATAGTTAATCTTCTCTAGTTTTATGCTGTTACGTGTGAGCACTCTGAAATGTTACAATGGGGGGAGTGAGAAGGGAGCATAATTAAGCTCTAAACCAAAAGGTAGTTTCTGAACCCTGCTCAATAGGTAAATTCAGCTTTGCAAAGAGTTTTCCGAAATCGTTAGATCACTCACCTTCAATTTAGCCTGTTGCAAAAATGATCTGCTCATTTACTTTGATCATTCATACCCAGGCCTCACATTCTGCCTCTCTGGGTCCAGAGAATAAAATTCTCTTCATGTGAATAAATTGGAGGCTGACAAATCAAGGACACAGAGGGACACGAAATGCCACTTTTGGATTAACAATCCGCTTCTCTCAGAGTTTCAACTTTCCCGGATACACATTCCAGCATGGGATGAGATATTCTGCACTCAAGCTCTGGAGCAGTAGCACATGGAGAGACTCAAAGAGTGAGGATGATACAGTTGATACAACCAGGTCTGCTTCCTTTAGGGAAGGTGGCCCAGCTTCAGTCAAGGGGCTGGTAGAAGTGGGTGTGGTGAAGATGGGAAACTGTATAATTTTGTTGAGGAGTAAGTCCATGTGTGAGGTATCTTGTGTCCCTCTGCCCTGAGCTTCCTGTCAAAAATCATGTCAACAGAAAGTAAGAGAGGCAGGGTTTGTTTAATTTATTTCAAACCCAATGCTTGACTTCTCAGGAGCTATTTTAATCTCTTTAAGATGAAGGTACAGTTGTTCTTCAGTATCTGAAGGAGATTGGTTTCAGGACCTCCATGGATACCAAAATCCAAAGATGCTCAAGTCTCTTATCTGAGATGCAGTAGTATTTGCACATAACATGTGCACATCTTCCTGTACACTCTAATTCACTTCTAGATTACTGTGACACCTAATACAGTGTAAATGCTATGTAAATAGTTGTTATATTCTATTGCTTTCTAATTTTTTGTATTTCTGTTTTTATTGTCCTTTCCCCCTCCTAATATTGCTATCTGTGGTTGATTGAATCTGCAGATGCAGAACCCATGTCGTTGGGGAGGGCCTGACTGTAAGGTCCTGTCCTTTGCTTGCTACTGATCTCATCCGTTTTTTTAATTTAATTTTTTAAAAATCATAACTGTATGCATTTATGAGATATAATGTGATGATTTGATATGCAATGTAGAATGCTTAAATCAAACTGATTAACATAACCACCACCTCACTTACTTATATGTTGTGATAAGACATTTATAATTTACTCTTATTTATTTTGAAATGTACCCTTGCATTGTGCACATTAGGTAAGATCCCACCAAATGCCCTCCCTCTTCCCTCCACTCGCTCCCCTTCCCCTCCCCCCTCTCTCTCTCCCCTCCTACTTGTTGGATTATGTTTGTGTTTTATCATTCATATGAATGTGTAAGTGATTATATATTGGTTTCACACGAGTATTGAGTACATTGGATTCTTTTTTTTCCATTCCTGAGATACTTTACTAAGAAGAATATGTTCTAACTCAGTCCAGGTAAGTATAAAAGATGTAAAGTCTCTGTCTTTTTTATGGCTGAAGAGTAGTCCCTGCTATACATATACCACAATTTGTTAATCCATTTATGCGTTGATGGGCATTTGGGCAGATTTCACGACTTGGCAATTAAAATTGGGCTGCAATGATTTCTGCAGATTATGGCTCTGACAAAGGTCTGATAACTAGAATCTACAAAGAAGTCGAATTAGTCAATAAGAAAAAATGATCTCATTCTTAATGATGGTAATATGGAAATCAGAGTCCACTATGTTTTCAGTTTCTTCTTGGTTTAGCAATGGGTCTCTTGCTTCAAAAGAAAAACAAAATATAGAAAAGTGAGGATAGAAGGTCTGAAACTCTGACTGTCCAGCTGCTCTTTTAGGCGCCTCCCCAAACGCCTCAGACTTGATAAGAAAGTCTCTGGAAAATCATTATTAAAGTGGAAAGGGTCTTGAGTGGGAGTTGAGGTCTAGAACATAGACTGTAGTTCCTTGGTCCAATTACTATTTAATTTTTGTAGCCTTGAGTAAATAACAAGAATAGCAATGACCGTAGTAATGTAATGCTTTATAAATGCTAATGACTATATTACAAAGGATTGATAATTAGTACTATTTATAAAGATCATTTATAGAACATATTCCACATGCCAAGCACTGAGCTAAATTATTTAACATGCATTATTTCATTTAGATGCAGCAAACCTAAGAGGTTTAAATGAGGTGACTAGGATTAGAGAGATTAAGTCATTTGCTTAAAGCCATATAATCCCAAACAGGAAGTGATTGGCAGGGAAAGGACACAAACTCAGGTCTGTCTGACTCTGGAGACCGGACTCTAACCCCATGTGTGCACCTTCCTGGCCTTGCCCTTAATCTGTAAAATGCAGAGTTTGGATTAAGTGATCACCAAGATGTTTGTTTTTTTTTTTTAAACTCTGTCATTTCCATGACAGTTGTGTGCTGAGCTAAAAACAAACAAGAAACAATCCTTCCTAAATTGCAGCTTCTATCTATTACTATGATCATCTGCTCAGAACCCTATTCTAGCTCTCATCCCTCATTTAAAACCCTTTGTTTTAAAGCCCCCTCAGTAACCATTAGGCCCACTACAGTTTTACGCAGCTAACACATTTTAACTGTCATCATCAATTTATTGTCTCTCCTAAGCATTGCTCCTTTTTTTTTCTTTTTTCTTTTTTTTTTTAACAAGTAAACAGTTTATTAAGAATTAAACAAAGGTATGGTGTGATACAGTACAAACAAGACACTCAAGATAGGTATAATAGGTATAATATTTTGTGTTTTAAATTTAAGTTTTCTATCCAGAAACGATCAATTTTTGTCAATGATGAGAGGTATGGGTTCAATTTTGTTCATCTACATGTGGATATCCAGTTTTCTTGGTGCCATTTATTAAATAACAATTCTTTTCACCAGTATATGGCTTTTTTAGGCTTGTCAAAGATCAAATGACAATATATGGTTAGGTTCATCTGTAGATTCTCTATTCTATTCCATAGATCTATGTCTCTATTTTTATGCTTGTACCATGCTCTTTTGATCACTATGGCCTTGTAATATAACCCAAAATCTGGCAATGTGATACCTCCAGATTTGTTTTTATTTCTAAGTACCATATTTGCTATTTGGGTTTTTTTCTGATTCCATATGAAACAAAGCACTATTTTTTCAAGTTTTTTAAATTATGACATTGGTTCTTTGATAGGGATTGCATTAAATCTATAGATTGCTTTGGGTAGTATGGACATTTTAACAAAGTTGATTCTTCCCAGCCATGAGCGTGATATATTATTCCTTTTGTTGTTCCTTCTATTTCCTTTCTCAAAGTTTCATAGCTCTCCTTATAGAGATCTTTCACATTTTTGTTAGATATATTTCAGGGTATTTCGTCTTCTTTGGCCTTACTGTGAAAGGAATAGAGTCTTTGATTTTATTCTTGGCTTGACTATTGTTGAGATATATAAAGGCTACTGACTTATGGGTATTGATTTTGTATCTTGAGATGCATCTTCATTCCTTAATCATTTCTAAGAGCTTTGTAGTTGAATCCCTGGGGGTTTCCAGGTATAAGATCATGTCATTGGCAAATAGCAGGAGTTTGACATCCTTTGTTTGCATTTGAATACCCTTGATCTCCTCTTTTCCGATTGTGATGACTAGGACTTCCAACACTATGTTGAATAGCAGTGGTAACAGTGGCCATCCTTGTCTAATTCCAAATTTGAGTAGAAATGCTTTCAGTTGTACTCCATTCAATATGATTTTGGCTGTTGATTAAATAGGCTTAGGTGGAACATTTCTTAGAAAGTAATATTGGATTGATTATTGTAGGTTAGTTGATTTTCTTTACTATGGTGTAAACAGTTATGTTTCCTAGTGAGCTTCTTTACCTGATGGGGAAGACTGAATGAAAGCTTTATTTCCAGAAGTGAGACTTCTTAATATGGTGAATGGCAAGCCTCATTTTAAGATGGCTAAATGAAGACCCATAATGAGTAGAAATAAAAATAATTTTAAGTGTTAGGCCTGCAGTCCTCAAAGAGCAGGGTAGGGGTGCTTTATTTGCTATGTCAAACCCCATATTTTAAAACCTTATTCAATACCTAGAGAGCAACCTTGCAATTTTTATGTGTGTTTGTATGTCTGGCTTTGTATTACAGCCTTAAATCTGCTAGGTGGATGTCCTCATTTTTTCTTTATTACTAAAGAAAGATGGAGACTTTACCTCTTTTGTGTTTACATGGATGGAGCTGGAACATATTCTTCTTAGCAAAGTATCTTAAGAATGGAAGAAAAAGTATCAAATGTACTCAGCCCTACTATGGAGCTAATTTATAGCTTTCATATGAAGGGTATAACCCAACTATAGCACAAGAATATGGGGAAAGGGGTAAGGGAGGGGAGGGGAGGAGTGAGGTTGGAGTGGATGGAGAGTAACTGGTGAGGCCACACGTACGGTGCATCTTAGAAGGGTACAGGTGAACCTTACTAAATGCAGAATACAAATGTCTTCATATTATAATTGAGAAAATGCCAGGAAGGCTATGTTAATCAGTTTGATGAAAATAGTTCAGATTGTATATGAAAACCAGCACATTGTACCCCTTGATTGCACTATTGTCCACAGCTATGATTTCATAGTAAAGACAATAAAAAAGTGAAAATTCTGTGATTAAAAAAAGAGAAATTGCCTTCATTAAATGGTATTTTTTCTGCTTCCATACAAAATGAAGAATTATTTTTTCAAAATCTTAAAAGTATGATGTTGATATTTTAATGGGGATTGCAACAAAACAGTAGATTGCTTTGTGAAGTGTAGACATTTTTACAATGTTGATTCTTCATACCCATGAGCATGGTATGTTCTTCCATTTGTTAATATCTTCTACTATTTCTTTTCTTAGGGTTTCATAATTTTCTTTACAGAAGTCCTGCACTCTTTTGTTAGGTATATTCTTATGTATTTCATTTTCTTTGAAGCTACTGTGAAGAGAATTGTCTTTGATTAGCTTGTCATCTTGGCTGTTATTGACATATGCAAAGGCTGCTTATTTGTGGATACTGATTTTATATCCTGAGACATTACGGTATTTTTTGATCACTTCCAGGAGTCTTGTGGTTGAGCCATGGGCGTCTGTAATTATAAGATCATATCAACAGCAAAGGGTGAAAGTTTTATGTCCTCTGCCCTATTTGGATGCCCTTTATTTCCTTCTCTTGCCTGACAGTATTGGCTAGAACTTCCAGCACTATGTAGAATAGTAGTGGCGATAGAGGACAACCTTGTCTATTTCCACTTCAAAATGGAAAAACTTCAGTTTTACTCCATTCAGTATATAGTCACTGAAGGTTTGTTGTAGATAGATGGCTTCAAACAATTTAAAAAATGTGCCACATATGCCTATATTCTTAAGTGTTCTAATTAGAAAAGGATGCTGTATTTTATCAAATTCCTTTTCTGCATCTATTGACAGGATTATGTGGTCTTTGTTTTTGCTTCTGTTGATATGGTGAATTATGTTTATGGACTTGCATGTGTTCAATCAGCCTTACATCCCTGGGATGACACCTACTTGATCAAGATGTAGGACTTTTTAAATGAGAAGCTGTAATCTATTGCTAGGGTTTTATTCCTCAAAAATAACAACAATGAAGACACAAGTTACCAAAACCTATGTGATACAGCAAAAGCAGGAAAATGTATTGCATTAGATACCAATAGTCAAAAAACAGAAAGAAAGTGCATCAACAAACTCATGAACCATCTTATAGAATTAGAAAAAGAAGAACAATCTAATCCTAAACCCAGCAGAAAAAAAGAAATAGCCAAAATTAAATCAGATATTAATGGATTTGAAAGCAAAAAATCATTCAAAAAATTAATGAAACAAAAAGTTGTTTTTTTGAAAAAGTAAATAAAATACATAAACCTTTGGCCAGACTTTCTAGAAACAGAAAAGCAAAATCTCTAGTAACCTCAATCAGGAATGATAAAGGGATAATAACAACAGATGTCACAGAGATACCAAGGATTATCTTTGAATACTAAAAGAAATTCTATGCCCAGAAATTTTACAATGTGGAGGAAATGGATCAATAATTGGAATCACAACCTCTCCCTATACTTAAACGAGAAGAAACATATCTCCCAAACAGACCAATTTCAAGCACCAAGATCAAAGAAACTATAAAAAATCTCCCAACAAATACACGCCCTGGGCCACATAGCTTCACACCAGAATTCTATCAAACCTTCAAAGAAAAGCTTGTACCCATTCTGCAGAAATTATTTTAAAAAGTTGAGAATGAAGGAGTCTTGCCCAACACATACTGTGAATCAAACATCACTTGATACCAAAACCAGAAAAAGACCTAACTAAAAAGGAGAAATTCAGACCAGTTTCACTAGATCAAGATTTATTGTATGATGCAAGTTCTTAATATTGCCGATTAAATGAGCATAGATAGGTTGAATTGGAAATAGTTTTATATGTATTATATTTGATGAGATTTGGTTAAATTTAAAAAATACAATTAATTTTAGCTTTGTTTAAATGTTTAAAATTTTAGTATTCATTTATTACAATTTATATTTGGTCTTTTAATTCAATAATGTTGAATATTATAGAAGAAAAATAACATTTTGAAATCATACATAAAATAAATGTGTACTTTTATAAATGTATTTATTTTTATGAATATTTATTCAAGATTTGTCCTTTTGAATATGATTATATTTCATATTTTAATCTTTTCTGGTATTCTATCAATAATATTTTTACATAAAAATATTTAGTGGCTGGGTGCCTATGGCCCAGTGGTTAGGGAGCTGGCCACATACACTGAGGCTGATGAGTTCGAACCAGGCCAGGCCCTGCTAAAACAACAATGACAACAATAACAAAAAAAATAGCTGGGCATTGTGGTGGGCACTGTAGTTCCAGGTACTTGGGAGGCTGAAGCAAGATAATTGCTTCATCCCAAGAGTTTGAGGTTGCTGTGAGCCATGATGCCACGACACTCTATCAAGGACAACAGAGTGAGACTATGTCTCAAAAAAAAAAAAACCCAGAAAATATTCATTATAGCAACATAAAAGGCAATAAAAATAAATTGTATAGAATACATATTCATAAATCTGAATTATGTATATTTCATTATTCATCTAAATATCATTGATTAATCAATGAAAAACCAAAAATATGTTAATAATTAAGTTCATTTTTATAACTAACTAAAAGTCTGAAATTCTAAAGTTTTTAAGGAAATGATAAATGCCTGAGTTGATGGATACCCCAATTACCTTGATTGTATTAATTCACATTGTATGTTTGTATCAAAATATTACATGTATCCTATACATATACATAACTATTGTGATCCCATAATATTTAAAAAATTAAAATATTTAAAAAAGAAAACAAAAGGATACATGTGTTGGTTTTTAGTATTTTGCTAAAATTCAGTCCTATACAAATAGTTAAATCATGCTGTTTATGTTTTGTATAGGCAGACAAATATGTGCGTTTTATATGACAGATTATTACCTTGATGCAGAAGTCTCATACTGTGGCCAGGCCCCCAAATTCTTAAGGGTGTGTCCAGGCTCTTATTTTATTTCTGGCATCAAGAATGTATTTAGATACCTTTGCTCTTTTTTCTTATTTCTCATGGTCCAGATATTTCACCATGATATTTTTATGAATGTCACATAAACATAATTCTGCCCAGTTTTCAGTAAGACTTTTCCTCAAAATGAATGCCTTTTAGCTTTTGTTCAATTTTGGCCTGATCTTCATCCTCCTCATAATTTTTGGTTTCATTGTGCCCTCTGTATTAGACGCAAGGTTTAGATTAGTGAAGCCATATCAGTGAGGGCTACAAACTTGAACTGGAAATCTCTGCTAAGGTATGGCAGGGCTAGAAGTAACTGCCTGGGATATCCAGAGGGAATTATTATGGTTAGGTTCTTTGTCAAAAGAACTTGATTGAGAGCTTGTCAAGCAGATGGTTAGTGGGAAAGAAATTTAAGGGCTATCTGTAACCACGTTGGACAAAGACAGAAGCAATCTATTGCTATGTAGGAACTGCATTTCAGAGGAAAAAATACTCTATTATCTATAACTCATAAAAGTAACACCTTTAGTTTTTTTCTTTTTTTATTGTTTGTGATTCATTGAAGGTAGAAGGAATTAGGTTATACTTTTGACATGAAATTCAGAGTACCAAGATCAGAGCTTGATAAAGGAGTATATGACAATTCTTACTACCTGACTGATAGGGTAAAAAAAACATTATAACAACCAGAGAAGAAAAAAAAAAAAGCACGACCCTAGTGTATAAAGTCTAAACAACACTATTTAATAAGACTAATATCTCCTCTTGCCCCTTAATTCCATTTCTGGTTCCTTTTTAACACTGAAGAGTAAATAAGAAGATAGATAACTTGTATTTCATTTTAGCTGATCTGTGGAGGGTCCTGTTGTCCTGATTCAAATAGCAATATTGCCTGATTGTACTTTTTATTTTCCTTTGTTGTAGGCAATTTATGGTAAAGGCCCTCTTTAATCTTTCTTAGTATGTGAATTTTGCTGATGTCACTACAGTTTTTTTCCATAATAGATTGCACACTTTATGAAGGCCAGAACCATATCTGCTTTGTTTTTTGTTATCACTATTTCCCCCTTTACTTGCATATTTTTGAAAGAATGAGTAAATGAATGGTAATCAGGCAATTAACTATGCAGAATATGTGGTCTATAGTTATTTTAATAATATATCACAGGGAACAGATAATCCAATGTTCAAAGTCAATTATTAAAGCAACTTTGTTTTGGGAGCCTGCTATAGTCACAGTGTTCTAATAATAAAAAATATGGAGGAATAAGTAAAACATAAAAGATTTTCCCATTTGTTAATAGATGAGCAAATCATTCTATCCCTATCATTTCAAATAAGAAAGACAAGGCATAGTCATTTTTATGTTTTTTTTTTTTATTTACTAAACAAAACCACAACTTAATTTGCTCTGGATTTCTCAGTCTTCAGCTGCTGAAGTTTGAATTTTGGATCCAAAATTTAATAGTTGTAGGGATCAAAGGAAAACTTCCCCTTTACTCTTAATTTTCACTGAAAATCAATGACAAGAATCATATTAATAGAAGAAAAGGTATACAAATCTATTAGATCATAATTTTGTATGACACTTGAGCCAAAACCAAAGATACAGGAGAAACTGTCCATTTTCATGCTTAAGTTCAACAAAGTATGGGTAACCTTGTAAAAATATGATTAGAGAAAACGAGTATGATTTAATGCTAATAGACTGTGTTAGGACATGTACTATTTCCTGTTTGTATCAATTCTTCGTAGCCTTTTCGAATATGCATTCCTTCCTTCTGTGTATGTGGCAGGGTCTTCTCTGGAATAGAATTCTTATGACCTACAGTCAAACAGTGTAGGTCAAGTAGGTCAGATAATTTATTTATAGCTAGTTTTTGCCCAGGAAATTGGGGGTGGGGCTCAGGAAGTTAGAGCAATATTTTTTAAGCTTTTGAAATGGCGTTGGGAAAAGGGGTTCTGGTTTCTCTGACCTGCCTTTTAAAAGAATTCTAGTTTCTTTGGTTAGCTTGGAGGAGAATGAAACTGAGAGATGGAGTGCAGGAGAAGGACAAAGAAAAGCTTTTGCTTCTGAGGCCTTCATTTTTAGGGTAGTGTTTTCTGAATCCCAGTAAGAACAAAGGTGGCTTATGTGTGCACAGACATGTATGGAGAACAGAGAAGAAGAATCAAACACTTTTGCTGTTGTTGTTTACAAGAGCTACATTTTTTATTGGTTGGGAAGGTACAAAGAATTAGGTTACACTGATTGTATTTGTTATATAAAGTCCCTCTTACAATTGTTGACCCTCCCAAGAGGTGTGCCATAAACCATGACCCCCCTGCATGTCTCTCCCTCTTCCTCTCTCCCTGCTCCAACATTCCCCTAGCCCCTACCTTGTATTAGAGCACACATTCTTCTTAGTAACATAGCACAAGAATGGAGAAGGAAGAATCCAATTTACTCAATTCTAATATGAAAGCAGCAGAGGATCAGATGCTTTGAAGTCATATCATCCTTTTATAATTTGTACACTGCAACTAGTTCACAGCTTCATCTCTTTCGTAAAGGACAAAGAGAGTGATCAGAAAAGTTCTGTAGGATTATTTTGCAATTACTTTATGTCTCAGAAATTTTTTAGAAAGAGAGGAAATCATACATTTCTAAAACACAGGTGCTAATGACAGATAAATTTGTGGAAGTGTAGAATGAAGAATTGACATTTATTCCTACTTTCCAATGCATACTTTCAGGGAAATCCAGACAAATATATAAATAATACAAGACCTCTTTGCTTCAAATAAAATCTTCAGAAAGGCCCTTGTACTCTCAATAATACATTAAGGACAAAGCTCATTGCTGTAGGGTTTGTGAGATCCTTAATATATGTTTTAAATGAGTATATTTCCCAGTAATAGGTAAAGTTAAAGTCACCTGAAGACCAGGTTCTACCACTTTCAAGAGATAATGAATTAATTATAATTAGTTACTAGTTTTGATGGTAAATAGCCCAAAATATCTGGAAAACACAATCAAGCTTGGTTTTATGAGTAGATAGTCTTGGGTTATCTTTCAGACACTAAAACTGAATATGGGCAATGAATTTAGAAGTGAATGGTGTGTACAGAGGTTGTGTGTATAAAAGAGACAGGAGCTGAAGGATGGAATTGGTGTGGGGTAGGGTGGCAATAGTAGCAGCATATTGAGTTTGCAACTAAGCAAAAATTAGGTTACAACAACTTATAATTGGGATCATAATACACACTTGTTACCTGGGTAGTGAGTACAAAGTTGAGATAGGAATGAACTATTATTAGTGGTAGATGCATACCATGGAATACTATTCAGCCATAAATGATGGAGACTTTACATCTTTTATGTTTCCTGGATGGAGTTGAAACATATTCTTCTTAGTAAAGTATGTCAAGAATGGAAAAGAAAAAGTATTCCATGTACTCAATACTAATATTAAACCAATATATAAATATTTACACACTCATACCAATGATAAAACACAGATATAATCTAGCTAGGGGAGGTAAGAGGAAGGGGGAGGGGAAGAGGAGAAGGTGGCTGGCTGGAGAAAGGTGGTCATTTGGTGTGATCTCACCTAATGTGTATTCAGCATGCTCTTCCTGGGTGAAGGACTCTCCTACAATTTGAACTTTACCTTAGAAGTAAGAACAATGTAAACTAAAAATTTGCTCCCTCATATTAATTTGAAATAACAAAAGAAACAGGTGGGAACAGTTTCAGATCAAGTAATTAAGAGACAAGGAAAGGAGATATGTTTCCTGGTCCTTATATACACATAAAATAATCTCCTTCAAACCAAAACACAGACGTCACAAATACCTCGTATTTTGAGTTAGGTAGTGTGAATGACTGGTGAAGGATTAAGGCAACATGTGGGACATTTAAAGAGGGGTGGATATTATTCTTTTTGTTACAGTGGTAAAAATTAATATTAAAAGTCATTAATTTCCTAATAATTATTGTATAGTAGTTTCCATCACAAAAATACTTTTTTCATACTTCTTTACAAAATGTATGATAGTATTTATTTGAATTATGCAGGGTGTCCATAAAGTTTCAATGTATTTTCAAATTGTCAACTATTTTAAAATGTGTACATTTCACATAGCCAACTATTTTAATCTATATACGTTTTTCTTTAAAGCACGATTAAACAATTTTTCAGCAATAATCCTCTTTTTTTGAATCCTAGAACTTGATGATTTTCTTGTAATACTTGCATTATGACATAAAGTTACTTGTTTTATAATTTAGTCTTTAAAATATATATAATATGAAAACATAAATTTGATCAGTATTATAAAGGAATATATGTTTGTAAACAGAAAAGTACATGTTAATATATTTTCATAAAAAGTAAGACAATATTCTTTTTTTTTTTTTTTTTTGTAGAGACAGACTCTTACTTTATTGCCCTGGGTAGAGTGCCGTGGCGTCACACTGCTCACAGCAACCTCCAGCTCTTGGGCTTACGCGATTCTCTTGTTTCAGCCTCCCTAGTAGCTGGGACTACAGGCGCCCGCCACAGCGCCCGGCTATTTTTTTGTTTTGCAGTTCGGCCGAGGCCGGGCTTGAACCCACCACCTTCGTTATAAGGGGCCGGCGCCCTACTCACTGAGCCACAGGAGCCGCCCTAGTACTTAATTTAAATGATGTAATATATAGCTATGAAGATTACTTTTTTGGCAGTGCCTGTGGCTCAGTGAGTAGGGTGCTGGCCCCATATATCGAGGGTGGCGGGTTTGAACCTGGCCCCGGCCAAACTGCAACAGAAAAATAGCCAGATGTTGTGGCGGGCACCTGTAGTCCCAGCTACTTGGGAGGCTGAGGCAAGAGAATCGCCTAAGCCCAAGAACTGGAGGTTGCTGTGAGCTGTGACACCACAGCACTCTACCAAGGGTGACAAAGTGAGACTCTGTCTCTAAAAAAAAAAGAATATTACTTTTTCTTCTGGGACAGGGTCTCACTCTGTCACCCACCGTGGAGTGTAGTGGTGCAGTCATACGACATTGCAGCCTCCTACTCCTGAGCTCAAGTAGCTGGGACTATACCAAGCCTAGCTAATATTTATTAACATTTTTAAGGGACAGTGCCTCGCCATTATCCAGGCTTGTGAATCTTTTTATGCCTGTACTGTTCCCCATGGATGACACATTTACTCCCCATATCTGATCTTATTCAAGCCTTCAGTTGACATCATTCACTCTGGAAACACACACTACAAGAAATGGGTATTGGAGCTGGTTGAGATGAAGCTTAGGGGGCATTCTGTCTCATAACATAAATTCAGATGATTTATCCCAACAAAGATCGCCACAGTCCCAAAGTGGTATCCTTCTCCCCAAATTATCAAGGACAGTCCTTGAGTTCACCCCACAATTTTTTTTTTTTTTTTTAGAGACAGAGTCTCACTCTGTTGCCCTGGGTAGAGTGCCATAGCATCACAGCTTACAGCAACCTCCAGCTCTTGGAGTTCACCCCACATTTTAGAATGACTCCCCTGTCAGTGAGTCTATTTATATAGCTCCTGGTCCAGGTGTGGTGGCTCAGGCCTATAATCCTGGCACTCTGGGAGGCCAAGGTGGGTGGATTGTTTGTGCTCAGGAGTTGAGACCAGCCTGAGCAACTGGGCACAGTGGTGCATACTTACAGTCCCAGCTACTCAGGAGGCTGAGGCAAGAGGTTTGCTTTCACTCAAGAGTTTGATGTTGCTGTAAGCTATGATGCCACGGCACTCTACTCAGGGTGACAGAGTGAGACTCTGTCTCAAAAAAAAAAAAAAAGAGAGAAGAAAAAAAAGGTTTCTGGATAGATAAAAATTCACCCATGCTAAAATGCTAACCTCCTCCAATCCACAATGCCTATTCATAGAAGAGGTCAAATTTTCCAATCTCAGGGCTATTCTCTCACAAACCGACTCTAGGGCAATACTTCCCAAGACTCCCTGAAGACAAATCTGATTCCTATGCCCAAACCTAAGTCTAAGATCACAATTTCCAGAGACAAGATAAGGTAATTTGCTCTGGACAAATGCTTTCATAGCCTAAAGATGCTTCTTCTGTAAATAAATCTTTTTGTTTAGCCTCTGACCCCAGCTCATGTGGGTGAAAGAGCTCCCACAGAGGTATCGGACTTCAACACTACCTGGAGCGGCCTGGCACCTATAACATCCGACTATAGGCTTCATGCAAGTGAGTCAGAAATAGACATAGTTGGGCAGCTCCTGTGTCTCAAAGGAGTAGGGTGCCAGGCCTGTATGCTGGAGGTGGCGAGTTCAAGCCTGCCCTGGCCAAAAACTGCAGGAAAAAAAAAAGAAAAGAAAAGAAATAGACATAGTTATTGACTGGGTGTAGTGACTCACTCCTGTAAACCAAGTGGATTGCCTGAGCTCACAGGTTCGAGACCAGCCTAAGCCAGATCGCGACCCCATCTCTAAAAATAGCCAGGCATTTAGCTGGGTGTTGTGGCAGGTGCCTGTATTTCTAGGTACTTGGGAGGCTGAGGCAAGAGTATCATTTAAGTCCGAGAGTTTGAGGTTGCTGTGATCTGTGACACCACAGCACACTACCAAGGGAGACATAGTGAGATGCTGTCTCAAAAAAAAAAAAAAAAAAAAGCCAGGCATTGTAGCAGGCACCCGCAGTTCAGCTACTTGGGAAGCTGAGGCAAGAGGATCATGTGAGCCCAAGCATTTGAGGTTGCTGTGAGCTATGATGCCATTGCACTCTACCCAGGGCAACATAGTGAGACTCTGTCTCAAAAGAAAAAAAAAAAAATAGACATAGTTGTTCTTCCAGTAACCCATTTCTAATGCAGCCCCAAATCTTTTTCTGAAGGAAGCAGAGATAAGAAAGACAATCAGACAAATGGTTCCTCACCCAGAAGTGGATTATAGAACTGAATATTAGGGGGCGGCTCCTGTGGCTCAGCGAGTAGGGCGCCAGCCCCATATACCAAAGGTGGCGGGTTCAAGCCCGGCCTCAGCCGAACTGCAAAACAAAAAAATAGCCGGGCACTGTGGCAGGCGCCTGTAGTCCCAGCCTACTCGGGAGGCTGAGGCAAGAGAATCGCTTAAGCCCAAGAGCTGGAGGTTGCTGTGAGCAGTGTGATGCCACGGCACTCTACCC